>CP139506.1:97523514-97830986 GCA_021014915.2 Artemisia tridentata subsp. tridentata | reverse complement strand
AGCTGGTGGCTTCTCATAAGTCTTTTGGAGTTCTTCCAGCATATCTTTAGGAAAATAGTTCTCAAACTGCTTTTGCAATTTGGGAACCATACTTCCAAGCATCAAGCACGCAACTTTATTGTCCTTTTTATACTCCAATTTCCAGGCTTCCCTGACTTCTTCGGGTTCAGTAGTAGCTGGTTCTTGAGGGCAAGGCTTATTCAAGTATTTCAGCTTTTTGGACACTCTCAAGACAATCCTGAGTGACCTATGCCAGTCATTGAAATTCGGGCCAGTCAATTTTTCCCTTTAAAAGTGGTTTTTGAAAGAAGAACTTAGTACAGTATTATCGGGTTGAGCCATTTCTACAGAAAAAGTTCAAATATTAGTATTCTGATAATACAATTTTTCAAGAAAATGAAATTACCCAGGAAATATTCATATATCCATTTAATCTTCTTGAAAACTAGGATCCAAATTTCCATAGTTTCATTACATCAGTTGATCTGCTAGTAGTGAAAGTACAAAATATGGTAATCTGTCGAACAATAATCGGCAAACAATTTCCGACTCCTAGATCATTATGGGATTTACATTTGCCAAATAAAATTTTGCAAAGTAAGCATATTTCATCCTATCTCATGCCTTAAGTTTCTAGGTCTCACTAACAACTTAATTAAGTTGTCTAATTTAGAAACTGCAAATTTTCCATTACTGGTCTCACGCATAATGAAAATTTACCTTGTCATTAAAATCTAGGTAAGGTCTCACTTACACTAAATAATAACTCCAAGTGTTTCTTATAATTAGATAGCATGGACTTAAATTTTAGGGCATTTATTTTGATGTGACAATCAAAATATGTACGAAGAAGCATGCACACATCTTCGTATCATAAGTTTTCAAAACGGTTTTATTTACCAATTAGGCTAAGATTTAAATCAACAAAGTTTTAATTGAGGTATTGGGTTCACCAATCAAAGAATTACCTAAAATTATCGCCCACTATATCCTACTGCTGCATGAGTCAAAAGATCCAAGTTATTCGGATAATTACCACAAAGTGGCGCGTGGAATTGAGGTCAATTCACCTTTAAGATGATTTTGTACATGAATAGCTTACTTGGTTGCTGCAATTAGACGCACAAAGGAGCGGAGAGACAAAAGTCAGCACTAAATGCCAATTAAAAACGCGTCTCTTTCGGTTTGACAATTTAATGTCAATCCTCCTTATACCCCTCTTATAGTTTGTCAAAACTGGGTGAGCCGTTCACACTATTGGTACAAAACTCATCACTCAATTAAAAGTTTATGATTTTAAGTCTTAAAAAAATATATGTTATAAACTATAATATTGCTAGTCTCGACTGGGAGCAAATTACCGTGCGAAGCGAACCACTGTCGGCACATAAGACTTTGCAATATGTATAATTTATTACATCAAGTTTCATAGTTATTAGGTCAATTTATTTTCTATTCGAAAAATTACCCTTTTTTGCTTACTATCTTGTCATACAATTTAAACAAAAAAATCAAGTAATTAATAAAAATAAATAACAAAATAAGTACACATAATCTTAACAATTAAATCATGTAGCCGCATGCAAACTAGTTGATAAAACCCTATTAATAATCTATCTATGTTTTTAATATGCATATATTTAACTAAGACTATCCCCTACAATGGTAGGTGAGTCACATGCATCGACTAATCGATTGCGTTAGTCTTAGCAAACGTATACCAAATAGCACATAAATAGATTCGTTAATTTAATTTAATTGAGGTCATCCACAATTTTAGATCTATCATAACTACATGTAACAATCAACTTAACAATTAATTAAAACCCAAATCCATGATAAACATGCATATTTCATCATGGATTAATGCAAGTCAAAAGGAAGGTAACCTTTAACCACATAAACACGTTACTAATTTAGGGCTACAAAACTAATTTTTCTTAATTATAGGGCATCGCCCCCCCTAAAAATTAGGGTTCGATTTTTTTAAACCCTAAAAAATATAGAGCAAATCCTTTAAAAACGTATATAACTTGTCATGAAAATCGGTTTTGCGTGACAAACAAAAAATGGGTAAAAATTGAGTAAAAAAGTTTCAAAAATGACTATATTTAGGCATTATGACCATTTTACCCTTTCAAGTTACATAAATGGTCCTTGTAGGTTTGCGAAAATTGCATCCACCGTCCTTACGCTAAATTACATAAATAGTCCCTGTCCCTACGCTAAATTGCGTCCAACGTCCCTATTTTTTTTCAAATTATTTTTTTCCAACATATTTTTTTCGAAAATATTTTTTTTCAGAAATGTTATTTAGAAATTTTTTTTGAAAAGAATTTCTAAATATTTTTTTCATAAAAATTTAATTGAAAAAAAATTAATTTCGAAAAAAAAAAATTTTATTTTTCTAAAAAAAATTTGTGACAAAAATTTTTTTTGGAAAAAAGTTTAAAAAAATTATTTCAGAAAAAATAAATGGAAAAAAAAATATTCGAAAAAAAAAAAAAATTTTAAAAAAATTATTTTTTTGGAAAAAAGTTTCTAAAAAAATTATTTCAGAAAAAATAAAACGAAAAAAAAAAATCAAAAAAAAAAAAATTTTTCTAAAAGAAATTTGTAAAAAAAAATTTTTTTTGGAAAAAAGTTTCTAAAAAAATTATTTCAGAAAAAATAAATGGAAAAAAAAAATTCCAAAAAAAAAATTAATTTTTCTAAAAAATAAATTTAGAAAAAAAATTTAAGAAAAAGAAATGATTTCACGAAAAAAAATTTTTAAAAAAGTAATTTCAGAAAAAAAATAATTCCGATAAAAAATTTCGGAAAAATAAATTTTTTCGAAAAAAAAAGTTGAAAAAATAATTTGAAAAAAATAGGGACGTTGGACGCAATTTAGTGTAGGGACAGTGACCATTTATTTAATTTAGTGTAAGGACGGTGGATGCAATTTTCAAATAATCTAGGGTAAAATGGTCATTACATAATTTTTTTTTTGTCTTTACTACTTAAATAGAGTCATTTTTGAAACTTTTTTACTCACTTTTTACCTATTTTTTTTTCACACCGCGAAACCGATTTTCACGACAAGTTAGATACGTTTTTAAAGGATTTGCCCAAAAATATAGTAACATAAATCCTAATCCAAGATTCGATTTTTATGTGCTTCGGTGATTCAATTACATGTTAAAACGGCTCGCGATGCCACTGTTAGAATTTAATAATCATGACAATCATATATTATTCTAATAATCATAATACACATATGCGGAAGCGTAGGATCTATATTTTAACACATAAAAGATTAACCGAAAAATAAAAAAAACGTATATTTTGATTCTAGCAAGAACAATAATCAACTTCAACATTCTTCTTAATAATAAAGGTGGATTAACGAGATACCCCTTACCTTTTTGTATCTCAATCCAAGAATATCAACTATAGTGAGTTGATACCACAATCTTGTACACACGTACTATAACCGAACTAATGAGATTGCTAGATTTTTAAACACAAAATAAGCCAAACAAGTTTTTTTTATGTAAAAGTTGGATCAACTAACCCAAAGGGTTATGAGGATCGATCAAGACAAAAGAAGAAGAGAAAACAAGATCTAGGGTTATAGCAAGAGTGCAAGAGTAAGAAACAATAACCCTAGGCATTGTATTTATAGATTTAGAAATCTTGGATGACAAGTTTGCATGGGTTGGGTTATAGAAACCCATGGCCGATCGGTTTGGACATCCCTAAGGGATTCCGGAACCTTCTTGATCCTCTAATTTCACCTATAGTCCTTCCTTTATTCCCTAACGGTCGTTAGTCAATTTCCGTTAATTACTTAACGTCCGTTAGTCATTATTTTTGCGTTTAAATAATTAAATATATAACGGTTTATATATATATTAATTATTATACATTAATTTCTCATACGTAATGTGTGCAATCCCGTGATCCCAAGTTCGATTTTAGACCATCAAAACTAACATTTATAACCTCCTCCCTCATAATCCTAATTGTGTCAGGATCAATGTGACTAAGGCGTTGTTCTACACTAATATTCTTACGAATATCATCCTCAGGAATAAAAACCGAATATGTTGTATAGTTTTTAGGTATATGCCAAGTGTATTGTACGTAAAAGGAACTGGGATGAAAGAACACAGGAATACAACCTGCCAATACCGAATCAAAAGAGGATCTTCGTGTAGCACAATCACCTCGAGGTTGTAAACAAAAAACCGAACTTTGAAACATTTTCATAACACTACTCGGCGTATGACACTTCTTATCCCCAACCCTAGGGATGAGCATGGCTACCGACCGGTACCGGTACCGAAAAACCGTACCGATAGAGATTCGGTATCGGTTTCGGTATTGGATAATTGGGATAATCGGTTTCGGTACTGTTCGGTTCGGTATCGGTTCGGAACCGAGAAACCGATTTAAGATACCGATATAAGAGTACAGTGCGTATCACGAATCACGATGATGCCAAAATCATCATTTATCAAGAAGTACATTACACAACTTATTCTTCATAGGGTATTTTGCATAGCAGAACTCATATACAAGGAATATTCCATTACTAGTCTTGCCGCTAGTTGGTTACCATGTGCGACCCTATCCCGTTACTTTGGACAGTTCCGAATTTGGATGCATCTTTGATCTTTCGAAGTACTATCACTTTGTAGTCAAGAAAGTTACATGCAAAAATTACGATGAAAATTACAAGTATGAGTAAATAGCCAATCCAGTTAAGCTCATGCGGGATCAGTAACATCAACACAAGCGAGAAGGGTGCAAGAATTTCGGTACTAATAGGTACAAGACCGAAATACCGGTACCGGTACCGAACCGGTACCGTACCCTTGAAATCGGTACGGTATTCAGTTCTCACTTTGGGTCGAGTTCGGTATCGGTACTAGTCGGTTCGGTACGGTTCCTGTACCGATCTCATCCCTACCCAACCCCACAATCTAACAACTTCCCAACACCTGAACTTTTACATTGATCAATTAAAAGACTCCTAATCGATGTAGGGTCACCGGGTCGTGGAGCACCCGCGAAACTGAAAAACCATTTCCTTTCCATTTTCATCATCCGATCTTGCCAATCTAAAACCTCATAATCATAAGACGGATGGAAATAAGTAGCAAATGGAATAGCAAAATCATTAGCACTGTGCGGATCCGACTCTGTAGTAAGCATCGACATGTTTTTAACCGCGGGTAATAGCATAAAGTTATTACCCCAGACGGATTCTTCATCAGTTAATCTTCTAAAATCCCAACTGGGCCTTCCCGCAACAAGAAAATGATCTTTACCATTCATGTACTTCCATTCATCTCTTTTTTGCAACCACTCAACAATTTCAATAGAAGTAGCATCTCTAACCGAAATATTATACCCCCAAAGATATCTAGCAGCATCAAACCCCGCGTAAAACGGGACAAAAATAGCTGAAGCTAAAGACGAATCATCTGTCAAACATTCGTAGTTTTTCAGTCTACTATGGAAAATAATCTCTAAAGTATAATGATTTGTAGCATACCACCCATTATCCGAAAGCACACCTTCTGTATCATTTAACAACAGTCCAAACCCGTTATTCATAGTGTACATACCCTTACACATATTTATCCAATTGTTAATACTACCACATTCCTTAACCATATCTTCGTTAAAACGTGACGGAAGATTATGAATATAAACATATCTTCCGCCACATGGATCACTTTTATTCTCTTCATTTCTCTTTGCCTTCATAAATGGGAAAACTGACTTATTAGTTTTCAAAATTTCAGATACATATATGGGATCAACCTGAAGAGTTTTCTCAGTATTGACCAAGTAAACTTCTGATACTCCAAAAGGGAAGTATAGTATGTAAATCCAATATACAGCACAAACGAAACCTAGTACACAAATACAAGATTGTTGGAACATGATGGATTGTTTTGAGAGAAGTAAAGGTGAATTTGTGGGGAATGTTGGTATATAAATCAAGTTCTGCATAGAACACTTCACTACATATATAAAGCGTAAGTTTGTGTAACAGGCGCAACGTAAAAATCTGACGTGATGCTCTGCGGAAATCATTCAAACTTGTGTTGTTGTGTTCAGATTAATTGTTCTTTGTATCTGTCATTAAGATTATGACAAGTGTATTGGTGACTATGTTAAGTTGTTAAAGTCAAAAATTATGCTATGTCAAAGCTTATAATGAGTCTGTTGGTGATTGGTCAAGCAATTAAGATTTAACCATTCTGATTTAAGTCTTAACCACCATCCTTTAATACAAACACGCTTTCTTCTTAGGTTTGCAAAGCGATCGATCTAACGAGTTAATTCAATTAATGAGTTTAAAGATACGTTTCTATATAGTTTTATATAGCAAAAAAATGCAAGAAGGACGATCGCACATATTGTTCTTGCAAAACGATGATAACCAATAATGTTGACATATGCGTACGCCCTGTCCAATTAACAGTATGTGAAACGCGATGTTCAAACTAACGCGGAAGCCCGCTAAGGAGAGCGTGATTGTCATTATATGTAAATGATTTTAATAATTTGACTGGCCGGTCCACACGTTCCGCCAAAAGACAATATATATATAACAGTGTGTGTGCCCATAATGAGAAACGTGACCATATCAGCAAAAAAAGTTCTCAGTGAATCCAACTGAGGTCCGTGTCTTAAGGCTGACCAGATAAACCTTGCACTCATCAACTCAATACAAAACTAAACCAAAAAACCAGTAAAATCTATTGACTTCACATCTAACATGCTCTAACGACATCTAACTTGTTCTATACCATAGACTAGATAAATAATGATATCTAGCTATTTTAAATCGTGAATCGCCATCCATCTGACCATGACAGATGAGAAATAACTTAGAATCCACCTCCCATTGATAATGTGACCAATACCATTGAACATTGCTCTTTTAAGAATATGACAACTTGTTACTTGATGAATCACATTGAACTGTTTACTAAGAAACCTACTAGTTTATGATTATCCTTAATGGGCAACTTTGATCATTAGTCATCATCTTAATAAAGCACAAGTGGGTGTGTCTTCTTTATTCATCTTGGACAAGAAATGTTGAGTTGTGGAAACTCATATAGGCTTTGATGTTAATCTGACGCAGCGTAACAAAGGTAGGACTATGCGTAAGCAGACGCTCCTTGGAATCTTACTCTTAAGAAGAGCAGAAGAAGATTGACGAAGGTTAGTCGGGAAAGGCTCCAAGATACAGGCTTCGAGCGAAGGCTCAGTGGCAGAAACTGGAAGTTGGGCTTGGCCCATATGTAATTAGTCCGACCTTTAAGACGTAATCTTGGGAGCAATTAGTGTTAACCTTAAAAGTAGGGATAAGCATTTAGACCCGAATTCCGGTATCGAACAAGAACCGTACCGAAACGGTACCGATTCTGGATACTTGGTACGGGACCGGTACCATGAATCGGACAAAAAAAAAATCGGGAGTACTAAAACGGGATCGGTACCAAACCGGGATAGTACCGAAAAAATCCCGGAATTTGAGTAGTCAATATTTTTTAATGTATTTGCTTATCCAAACACCCATTTGTTCCGTGCAAAACAACAACAACATACGGCTGGAAAACCAAAAGTCCCAAAAAAAACCTACTGTTAATTGATTGTCTACCTGTTGCAATGCAAGTTCCATTTTTAATTGTCTACCTGTTGCAAGTTTCTTTATTTTGCTAATTTTATTTTTTTCTTTTTGCTACAGAAGGTTAGTTAAAGAGATGACACGGGTTATAAATGTGATCTTCATTAATTTGACATCTCTTAATAATCTAACGATATCAAATTTCTTTTATTCATGGTTTTTTTTTTTTTTTTTTTTTTTTTTTTTTTTTTATTTTTATTTTTTTTTTTTATTTTATTTTAAACAAAGTTATTTCAACATGGTTTAACAACAAAAAGGGAATAACCCAATAAGTACCGCTTTCCCGGTACCGGTACCGAAATCCAGTTTGGTACGGTATCGGTACACACCTTTCATGCTCGGGAAAAAAAGGGGATCATCAATTCGGTACAGGTTCGGGACGGGATTGGTACCGAACTCATCCCTACTTAAAAGTGATGACATTACGAGATTAGACTAGAAACGTAATTATCTTTGCCCGCAGAGACTAATAATGTATACAAGTCAAGTTTTGTTGTGTTGTGCCTATAAATACCCCTCTAGAATTTCCTAGAGGGGTGTGCTTGAGTTAGGATTTGTTCAAAATAATAAAAGTCTTCCTTTTTCTCTCACCCTCTCTTAACATTTTCCCTCTCTAGACCACCCGAACCACAATATCAACTAGTATTTCGATCTTAACATGTGGCATCAGAGCTTGGTTTCAATATTAGTTTGATTTTTTGGTTCATGTGTTAAATCTGTCATTTTTTCTAAACTGTCAATGAACTGGTTAGTCTTTAGCAGACGTTAAAATTGATTTATTACCAGTTCTTGGCTGTTTTCCTGGTCTAAAAATATGTTTTGTTCCTTCTCGTCAAAGAAAGATTGAATGAAAAGGTATCGGGTTTAACAGACCTTAAATCTGAGTTACATTTTCTGGTCATTTTTCTTGATTTTATTTTTGGTCTGAAACTATTTTTATGTATATGGGGATATCATGCCTACATCCGAATGTAGGCAATTGCCTACATTCCCTTTGAAAAAAAGGGTGGGGACAGGGTAAAACATGTAACAGGGACTTACTGGAGGGACTAAACTGTACATTTTTTAAATTTTTTACAAAGAGGATGTAGGCATGATTTTCCCTATGTATATTTGGAATAAGTCTTTTTTTCAGATCTGGTTTTTAGATGAATCTCGACCAGAAACAAACTCGACAAAAACTCGACAGACAAAAACTCGACAGATTTTACCGATTTAAAAAACCTCAATCTCGACAAAACAAACTCGGTAAACCAAGTTGTGGTAGTGGTCCGGCCTTTTAGGAGATGTAATCGGTATATTTTACCGTGTTTGACCAGATTCATCTTGTTTGACCATTTACCGAGTTTTGACAAAACCACCTTTACCGATTTTAACATAACATCAGACCATCATTGTCGTCCTTGGTCCGAAATCAAATGCGAAAAGTCATAGAGGAATGGAAGAATATTCAACATGATGAAACATACACATTTTGAAATCAATTAAGAAATGGAAAATGTGTTCTCAATTGCAACAATATTGCTAATCTATAGACTTAAGAAATAAGATCAACAATGATTGTTATTGGAATTATGAAGGGAAAGGAATTACAGAGAGTTTGTTGTTTACAAGTGAAAGATAAAAGATGAAATGATTACAATACAAGTATATAAAGGACGGTTGGGTTGGTTTGGGTTATTGGGTTAAAACAGATTTTGGCGCCAATAAGATATTTGACTTTTTTCTTTAACTTTCCCAATTGTTGACTTTTCCAAATTGAGCTATATCAACTCCATCTCCCTTGAAAAACTACTTGTCCTCAAGTAGTAGCATCAAAGTCTGGAAACCTTGTGAGTAAGTCAGCATAAATCTCCCAAGTAGCTTCCTCTTTAGGCATGTTAGACCACTGAACAAGCACATACATCACTGGTCTGTTATGGAGCTTACTAAGTCTTCTTTCCAGTATTGCCATAGGTCTGTAAGCTAACAAGCCATCATCTCTCAGCTGTTGTAACTCACCCATTTGATGATCTCTTCCATGACATTTCTTGAGCTGAGAAATATGAAAAATTGGATGTATCTGACTGTGATTAGGTAGCTTAAGATTGTATGCCACTGCACCAATCCTTTCCTCCACCATGAAAGGGCCATAATACTTTGCAGACAACTTATGTTGTTGACCTTACCTCACAGTAACTTGCCTATGAGGCTAAATTTTCAAGTAGACCCATGATCCAACTTCAAATTGCCTATCTGTCCTATGCTTATTGGCTTGATTCTGCATTCTATATTGAGACCTCTTCAAATGGAATTTCAACATTTGAATCACCTCTTCCCTTGTCTGCAAAGTTCTATCCACACTTTCTACTTTGCTCTCACAAGTTACATATGGGATATGAATAGGGGGTGTTTGGCAGTATACCACTTCATAAGGTGTTGTCTGAATGGAGGTGTGAAAATTAGTGTTGTACCAAAATTCAGCTAATGGCAACCACTTGACCCATTCCTTGGGTTTCTCTCCACACATGCACCTTAGATAACACCCAAGACACCTGTTTACCACCTCAGTTTGGCCATCAGTCTGAGGGTGGTAAGCAGTGGACATCTTTAGTTTAACCTTCAGTTCAGTGAACAATGACTTCCAAAAGTTGCTAAGGAAGATGTAACATCCGGTAATTTTCCAAACCCTTGTCACTAGCCAAATATTTATTTTTGCATCACCTTAGTATTTAAACTTTTTACTGAACTTATTTGAACTTGAGAAACGCGAGATATCTTGAGAAACGTGAACGTTATCCCTTTATTATGTCGGCACAACCTAGAAAACACGAAACGAATCAAATTTTCCAAATAAATTAACTTCGAGAAAGTTATGCATATTTATACGCGTTTTTACTAGAAAAATTATTTCGAGAACAACGGCGCAAGTTTCGTAATTTTTTGAGTCCGTTTGGTACGTCAAATGGGTCCCACAGTGATTATTGTAAAGTTTCACAAACTTGCCACATATACCCCTCCGCCCGAAGTTACACCGCACCCCCTCCACTTTATTTTGTCCACCTTTAGTGCCCCACCCCATATAAAAACTATTTTCTTTATTTCTCTTCTCATAAAACACACACACATAACTCATCTTCTCTCTCTCTCCCTCCCCTTCGCCGGAAACCACCGCCGGCCACCACACCACCATCGCCGAAAAATATTCCGGCCAACCCCCAAACTTCACCACCACATAGATCGGGACACCCTTGTCCTTTCTGGAGCGTTTGAGCTAACGAGGAGCTCGTTTGATACCCAAACACCGCCACCACAGTCAACACCGCCACCACAAGACCACCACCACCACCATTTCATCTCTTTCTTTCTCGGTAAAACCATCACCCGCCCCTTTCTCATTTATTTTTAAATTAAAACCGAAACCCTAACCCGAGATCTTTAATAAAAACATTTTTAATATTAAAACTTGTTTTAAAACTCTTGGTTTTGATAAAAACCGTGTGGATCTAAGTTTTGGCCGTGAGAATCGTTTGGACTCGGTCCGAGTCACATGACTCAGCCTAGTCAACTCACGAGCCGAGTTGACTTGGGGTGAGTTCTTGTTGTTTTTGATTTATTTTGTTATGTTTTAACTTATCTTCTTGTTTTGAAGCTTGGTTTGGATTTAGATTGGATTTTGGTGTTGGTTTTGTCTCGGCCGAGAGCCAAGAGGCCTCGTGTAGCCTTGAGCCGTGACTCGTTGAGTCACGGCATAGCTTTAGGGTGTTTGTCTTGGTTTGAGTTTGGATAGATCTGGATTTGGTTGTATTAGTGGTTAGGCTGAGAGCCCTATGGCTCGAGTGGGAGTGAGCCGTGACTCATGGGAGTCACGGCTAGAGTTTTAGTTGATTGTTATGTTGGTTTTGGATTTGTTTTGGGTTTGAGTACTATCCGAGAGCTCATAGGCTCAAAAGGAGCCAAGCCGTGACTCGTGGGAGTCACGGCTATGGTTGGTTTGATGTTTTGGTCTTAGCCGAGAGCCCCCTAGGCTCGACGGGGAGTGAGCCGTGACTCGAGGCGAGTTACAGCATAGAGTTAGACTAGTTTAATAATTGTGATCGTTTGGATGTTGTTTGGTTTTGGATTTGGATGTGTTTTGCGTTAGTCGAGAGTCCTACAACTCACATCGAGTCGAGCCGTGACTCAAGGTGAGCCATGGCATGAGGTTTTGGTTTATTGTTTGTGTTTGGATTGGACTTAGTTTGGTTAGGTTGCGGTTAAGATTTGATTGAGTCATGCCCTAGCCGAGAGCTACATAAGCTCGATGCGAGTCAAGCCGTGACTCACGGGAGTCACGAAAACGGTCATTAAGTTATTTGTGCCAAGTAGTTTAGTCGAGACTCACGGGAGTCTCGGCCGTGTCGTACTCGAGGTTAGAAAACTGATGTGTGGTTTTGCGACCTTACAACAGGTTTTACCTCTCGAGGGATCTCAAGAGGCTTGCAATCCCCACTAGGCAGTGTACCTGACCGATGTAGTATAGTGAAGTGGCAAGTACCGGGGGATTGATCGTTCTCTAGGGGAATAGTGTCGTTAGGATTGAAAAACTACTCTAATAGGTCTAAGGGTGAGGGAAGATTCTTTTTGTATTTTTATAATTTTTTATAAAAGCAAGTAAAATCTCGGGTTTGAAGGATTGGGCGGAATTAGTTGCTAGTCAACTAACCCAAGTAGCTACAATTGCAAATAAAATAAAATAACTGAAAATGAAAAGGTCATGGAACTTATATGGGGAGAAATGTGTTTACTTAGATTTCTTTATTCCCTAACTATCTTTTACCGGTTGATTAGTGCGTATTAATTGCGTGGATGACGGGTGTATTCCTTAATACCAATCGAGGGGTGGCGTACGTACTTCCCCAACTCTACAAGCTCCTACTTCACTCCTATGTCGAGCCGGCTAAGAAGCTCCTAACATGGGATCACTAGAATTCGCTCATGCATTAAATACAACCATAAAAACCTTAGTACGCATTGGTTCATGTTTCTTAAGACGTTCAAGCAAGTTACCGTATAGTAGGTTAGCCAGTTTTCTTAAGCCTAACATCGATAAACAATCATCCAATACAATTAATAACACACTAATAACCAATAATCAATAGTTAGGTTTCATTAGATCTAAGCAAACACAAGATAAATCTAGCCTAGCATGTTAATTAAAAGACAAGAACAAGATATAATCAAACAACACATAGACATATTGATTGATTAAGTGATTACTTATCTTCAATTAAACATGGGAGATCCAAGGGTATAAAAACCCTTAAAAATGGCAGAAATTCGTCTTAGGGTTTCTCCTCACAAAGTTGCACACAATGAATAAAAATTGCAAAACTATATATAGAGTTTAGTGTCTGACGGCGTCACGTTATAGATCTTGACGCCGTCACCTCGCCGTGGCTAGGGTTCCCGGATGGTCTTCCTGACGCCGTCCCTCTTTAATCCTCCAAAATCATCCCTGGCTTATCAAGGCTTGACGACCTTCTTGACGCCGTCCCCTTTTAATCTTCCAAAATTTCTCTGGCTTATCAAGGGCTGACGGCGTCACACTAGAGCTTGACGCCGTCACATGTACTTTCCAGCATATTTTTGAGACTTTGTCGTTTTCTTCACTTTTATGCTCCAAAAACGTCCAAAATGCTTCCTTTTCCAGATTTCTTCTCCAAAGTACCTAAAATGACAAAAGGAACGATTTAGGGCAATATTTGATCAAATAAATACGATTTAGGGCTTAAATGACCCCTAAAAGCGGTACACTTTTCGCTTCATCAAATACCCTTACACTTGAGATTTGCTTGTCCTCAAGCAAATGCGCTTTTATTCTAATCAAAATACAAGTTAGGGTCATTTAATGCTAATATAAAAGTAATTACAACAAATAGTCGTTCCACTTTAATCATAATAAGCACGGAGATTACAAACTAGCACCTCACAAGTAGTGTTTAGATACTCACATCTCTCAGGTGTCATAAAAGTATATCTCATAAATGAAAACGGATAATATCTCTCACTACCTGTCATAGCAAATAGATTACCATAGGCTTGAGAAAGGATCAAAAACCTTCTCCACTAGGCATAAGCACCTAAGATAAACTATCAAAGAGGGCTTTTAAATGGGTTATAACGTTAGGTGTAGGGATATGATAAACACGGATTTGTTGGATAAGGGATATTTTACTGGTGGCGAGTTAAAGATCTTGATTAATTACATGTACAATATGGCGTTGCTAAGCCAAGACTAGACTCGACTTAAGCTAAAAACAAAATAACAAAAACATAAAATAACATAAAATGAAACGGGATGGTAGTCCGTATATTTTTTCTACTTTTCTTTTTCTCATTTTTTTTTTGTATTTTTCTTGATTTTTTCGATTTTTTTCTTTTCAATACACTCTTGCCCTACCATCCAAAATAATACATCATAGGGGCGTTGCATTCCCCTTACACTTGAACTTTTACATAACTTTACAAATAACTATTCTAATGACTCGAATTAAGATAATCGAAACACTTGGAGTACTTTTAAAATATTAGTACATATGGGGGTAATAATGTTGTTCTTCCCCTTACTCCATTACACTAGTAATTTACCCATGAAGTCCCAATCGTCCCAAAACAATATGTACAAGGATATGACTCGACTTAGCAACCATGTAATCAATTAGATAATTAACTTGGGGTTTAAACAAATGTTGTCACAATAATGCACTAAAAATGAGTGCTTACAAGGTAGGCTAAGGCGATTTGGGTGTACATTTAAGTGGGGTGTAAACAAATTCTTCCTTTAAGTAAAATGCTTAAAGTTAGAAACGAAAAGATAGGCTCTGAGGGGTGTACTAGGGGTATCGTGTACTAAAAATGAGTACAACGCAAAGGGTGTGGGAGAATTACTTGACCAATGTAGCCAATGTAATTATAACAAAAACACAGGTGTCAAACAATGGGTTAATCCTAATGCCTCTTATCATGTAGTAAATCTAACTACACGAATGTAGTCTCACTTGTGGCCTCGGAATGGTCCTAACGCAAGTTCTAGAATCTAAGTGCTACCGGTACACACATCATAGCATAAATGCTTTTCCTACCAATTCTAGGGGCGAACCTCACATATTTGGGGGTGGAAAATTTTTTTTAGTGGTACGGTTTTTGTGCTAGTCATATAACTCCTATCTGTGAGACGCTCATTAAGATCAAAGTTTCACTCCTATATGTTGTAAAAAATTTTAAATTTGGCACTAAAATTGCCTTAACAGGTATTTCTCTCAGTTTTATTACACATCTACCATCAAACAAACAAAAATCAAGCGTAATAGCATTCTCTAAAGTATCGTACTTTACCCCCCCTTACACTTAAGATGAACATTGTCCCCAATGTTCAAATAACAAGATGTAAAAGTAAATAAGGTAAAAGAATGAAATCAAATACTCCCCTGATTCGTTCGGTGGATAAAGAGGTAACATGGTTAGATCTTCTTCCAAGAGAATGTAGAAGCTCCAAGACTAAAGCATCGCCAAAAGCTTGATTCCACATACATCTCCTTGTCCAAAATAACCTGTTAAACCTGAGAAAACAAACACGAAAACCTGCATAACATCGGCGGGATAAATTCTATATAAGGATATAATGCTTGTGGAATGATTATTTTGCAGATTCCTGGAGTTTATAAGTTAGAGATTTAATAAAAACTTTTTATGAAAACAAAACTTTCAAAAATTTCAGAAAATTAAAACCTGACGCCGTCAGGTTGTAATGCCTGACGCCGTCAGAAATGATCTGACAGAATTCTCATGTTAAGTTTCCGGAAAATTTCTGGAAAAACCTATACCTTATTTCCTGGAAATCCTGCAAAATATCATTATGACTCGATACAAGCATTTGACTCAAACAATTACTAATATGTATGTTAATTTAATATTGTTATGATTCATGTTCATTTGTTCTAATAAACCGATTTGGATTTCCCTTACACTTAACTTTTGCAAAATACCTTTACATGTAGTTAAGACGAAGTTAAAAACAAGATAAAGCATTTTCACAATTTAGTTTTGAACATGAATCAATAATAATAAAAATTAAACATACATACGGAAACAAATAAAATCAAACAAACAAATAAATAAACATACAAAGCAAATAAAGCTTGGGTTGCCTCCCAAGAAGCGCTTTTCTTTATTAACGAGTCTTGTAGCTAGACTCAAAGTCCTTCTACCCTATGTAAGTGAGTTCGTCATCGAGGACGTCTTTAGGGTTAAGCTTGGATTGAAGTTTCCTATTGGTCCGCTTAGTACAATATATCTTATCAAACTTCTCTCCATCCGGGTCATACAATGTCATCTTAATATGCCATGACCCATCTCCATCTTTGGGTGGTTTGTCCCAATCCCACTTATGATCATCGTCCTCACAAGTCCACTTATTCATCCCTAGGTTAATTGGCAAAACTCCTAGGAACTCAATCATCTTCCTAAAACTAGAGGGTCTTCAAATGGATCCAATTCGGTGTCCCTAGCCAAGAGTTGCTCTACCGTATGTGTTCGGTTCACAAAGTCCTCTTCTAGGTAAAATGGGCGTTGGGGTCCTATGAAGTCTCTATCGATCCAAGGTCCATATCTAGATGGTCTCCTATTTAATTCTAACCAATGGGGTGTTGGTTCCTCACTAGTATCATAGGCATGTTTCTTCACATCATAGACTGACCAAGTATCACCTTCTCCTACCGCTATCTTAGATTCCTTACAATCAATCATAGCACTAGCGGTCGCCAAAAATCCTCTACCTATCAACAAGGGGCATGTAGGGTCGCTAACCATATCAAGGACGTGGAAATCGGCTAAAATGGTTAGTTTTCCAATGTGTACTAACACGTCTTTGACTACTCCAATCGGGTAAGCAACACTCCCATCCGCTAAGCCTATTATCACCTCGGTTTCTTCAAGTTTTCCTAGTTTTAGAGAGGTGTAGAGAGATAACGGAAGTAGGTTAAGGCTTGATCCAAGATCGGCTAATGTGTCATAAGCCTCCGAATTACCGATCTTGCAAGGTAGAACAAATAAGCCCGGATCATCTAACTTCTTAGGTAGCTTGTTTTGAACGAAGGCGGTCCCTTTTACGCCTAACTTGAGCTTCTTCTCATCCAACACATCAATAACCGGACTTTCAAGGTGGAGCTCCTTGAATTCATTGTCAAGGTTTTGAGTGGGAGGTGTTTCAACTATGTTGTTGACCAATTTGGATATCATAACTTCTTGGTCATTTTGAACGACTTGGGTTTGTTTGAAACACGTGCTCATGGAATTGACCGAATAATATTGTAGACAAGAACTAGGAGATGAAACTGACAAGATGGCGTTGACGTTTAGTTTCGGGTTCTTGACTGTGTTGCTAGGGAGTGCTCCCATTTCTCGGTCATTGAGGGCTTTCAACAAAGTGTCAATCTTATTGGTCATCTCGCTTTGTTTTTGTTTGAAATCGGCTTCAAACTTGGCCAAACGAGCTTCTTGAGATGCCATAAATTGGGACATCAATCCTTCAAAGTTATTGGTACTACCATTGCTGGAAGGATTGTTGTTGAAAGTACGGTTCGAGTTGGAACCGCTTGATTGGAAACGATTAGGTGGGTTGGAAGAATTGGTTTGTTGTGCGTTTTGGTTTTGTTTCCACCTAAGGTTTGGGTGATTTTTCCATGAGGGGCTGTATGAATCACCGTAGGGGTTTGGCTCGGGTTTGAAAGTGTACCACTTGTCTCCCGCACCGTCGGTACGCGAGGATGCGTAATCCGCAAAAGCTTGTTCGGGGAGTTCCACGCAATCACGAGTGTCGTGGGGACCACTACATAATTCACATAAAGAAGTGACTTTGTTCACTTGGCTTGAAGGTTTAGGAGCCTCGTAGGATTTCATAAGAAACTTGACTTGGTCTTCAAGTTCTATGATCCTACGGTCGGAAGTGCTTGAATTGTTCGAAGGCAAAGATATTGCCTTGACCGTTTTATTCAAATCACGGGGATCACTCCAACTTTCGTTGTCATAAAGAGCAAGATCTTCCAGGAGAGCCCATGATTGTTCCGCACTTAGATCACGTAGCTTACCACCAGCCGATTGGTCAATGGTTTGCCTCGTGGAGAGATTGATATGGTCATAGAAGATTTGGACTTGGAGCTAAAGTTCTATGCCATGGTGAGGGACTTCTTGGAGTAAGTCCTTGAATCGAGTCCATGCCTCGTAGAGGGTTTCGCCTTGACGTTGTTGGAACATCAAGATATCATTTCTTAGCTTGGTAGTTCTTCCTGGTGGGAAAAACTGAGCAAGGAAACGAGTGGTGAGATCATCCCAAGAGGTGATGGATCCTGCGGGTAGACGCTCTAGCCATTGACTAGCTTGGTCCCGCAGAGAGAATTGAAAGAGACGCAGTCGGGTCGTCTCTCGAGTGGCAACATCAAGGTCTATGGAATCAATAATTTTGAGAAAGTCCTTGAGATGTTGATTAGGATCTTCGGAACGAAGTCCATGGAATGCGCATCCGCTTTGCACCAACTGGATGGTGTCGGATCGCAAGGGAGTGACATTGGCTCCTTGAGTGAGCTCAATGGTGTTTCGATAGCCATGGTGGCTAGGACGGGAGTAGTCTCCTAAGGTACGGGCTCTAGGAGGTGGGTGTTGTTGTGGTGGTGGGTTGTTGGGATCAAGGATATTACCACCTTCCATGATGTCGGATGGTAATGGTTACGAAAAAAGAAACGAAGAAAAAAGATAGACTAAAGAAAACCTAGAAAAATAAAATAAAAATCTCACTAGAAAGGTGGTATGTGCTTAAACACATACCATTTCTAGACCAAAACCGGACCAAAATAACCAAAAACCCGACCAAAATGCCAAAAGATATTGTGTTTTTGTGTTTTTGTATGTGCAGGGATGGATATCGTGAAAATTGACAAAAGACACAAGAAAATCAAGAAAACGAGCACGAGATACGGAAAGGCTCAGAACCGGAACCGGGAACAAAGAAAAAGGTCAAAAAGGCATCCATGGTCCTCCAACTATCTAAGATCGTCAAGAATCACCCTTAGATAATCTTTTTAAAATGGCAGCCGCGGTCCCTAGAATTTCAGCAATTTACACATTTGGTCCCTTGAAGTTAAAACCCTTAAACTTTAAAATCTTTCTATACCCGGTTCTAATAAAAAAAAAAAAAAAAACCTACACCTTTATTAATCAAAAACCATCCCACTTAAATGCATAACCCAATCCACCACTCTAACTCACAAGCCCAACTTAAACCCAATCCATAAAATATCAAACCCATACCCGGTCCACCCATCCCGTAACCCGATCCACACTCAATCCCTCAAACCCGGCTAACCAAATAAAACCTCAGTCAAAGTTTTTTAAACTAAAAACCCATTCGGTCAAAGATAAAAAAAGAAAATAACCAACACACCTTACCTCTCTCTCTCAAACCCGATCCCCTTTTCCCCCAATTCACCATGAACCCTAATTTACCCAAGTACAAAATTACGGCAATTAAGGGCTTATTAGTCAAATCAAAGGGCTTCTAGAATGTCAGGAGGTGTCAGAAGCAAACTAGCACACACGGGGACACGTGGCTGTTTTACATTGGCTCAAACACCTCACTAATTGTGATCTAAGGGTCAAGAGCGACTTGATGATGTTCAAGATGATCTAAGGGTGGATATGGAGCTAAGAAGCACGCGGATCGCCAACGTGGCATAGCCCAGAAGGTTCGGATTGAGTCTATAAATAGGAGAGGTTATTCCATTTTCGAGATGTAATTTTTATTTAGCAAAGTTATGCTGTCAAAATAATTTTAGAAATTTAGTCTTTCAATTCGAATTGTAATTTTTCTGTTATGTTTATTAGATTTGAGTATTGTAATTTTTAAAGTTTGTAATGAAAGTTTCAATTTGAGGTTATTTTGGTTATCCGAATTCTCATTTAGGTTATTATTGATTTCAGTTTTTTTTTTGTTTATTCAATTTGTTTTATCATCTGATCATCACAAAAGAAAAAAAAAAAAAAAAAAAAAAAAAAAAAAAAAATCAAAATGTTAGTCAGTAATCAAGCTTCAACAAGCTTCTTTTTCTGTTTACCAAGCTCTTATTAGCTCAGTAGCTTTTGAGAGGTTGTTTAGAGGTTTCATTCAGTTAATTCCAAAGGTTCATCAATTCGGTCAACAAAAGTCAAACTCAGCTTATTCAATAAGCTAAGCTTAATCCAGAAGAAGCTGATAGTCTAGGGGAGATTTGGAAGCTCCTAGCCTGTCTAAAGACAGGCAAGCATAGTGAGAACCCCTCTGTTGAGCTGAGGGGTTGTTTTATTGTGAGTTCTCATTTTCAATTTTTCATTCAATTCTATAGCAGTAGCTTAAGGTAGTTTAGATTTGAGTTCATTGGTTAGCTGTTGTTTAGTTTTGCTCATATGATCTTAACATTGAGTGACAGTAGTGTTTACTTAATTTGCATATTGTTTAGTTTGAAAGTTGTAGGTTGAAGTTTAAGAATAAAATTCATGGCTGATTTTGTAGATTGGATATCAGTAGGTTTAATTGGTGTTTGATGTTTGATCTGTGTTGTTTTTCAGTGTTATTATTGTTAAATTGTTGCTGCTAAGGTCATTGGTTCTTTTGAATAATTGTTACTTATAAAATTATAGCATTCTATTTGATTATAAAATTGTGTTATTGTGTTTATAAGATTGTGGTTGGCTGCTAGTTATCTACTCTGCTGATCAGTAAATTGCCTAGTTCACAAGTTGATTTCTAGAATTCTAATTGAGTTTAGTAAGTGGATAGTGGGGCAAAAGCTAGTCAATATAGCTGTTAATTAGATTCTATTTTTGGTTTTGACTTTTTAGCTTATTTGGTCAGCTTATTTGAGTCCAATTGTGAACTTGCTGAGGCTGTTTTCAAGTTAAGTACAAAAACTCCACTGGTCTGTGTATAAGCTGTTTTCCAGCTCATTTCAGCTTGTTCTTGATCTTTCTTTTTCATAAAAAAATAGTGATTATTAGTTGTTAGTTGATTTGCAAAAGAAGGAAAATTAAAAAAAATTAGTTTGGATAAATGTTAGCAGCCTAGGATCGAACCTGGGTTGCTTACTAGTATAAAACGTTTTCTTTAATTTCAGAATTTTCAATTCAGTCCTTGAGTTTCATTTTTAACGAGTTTGGTCCTTGTTTTTGTTTCAAATCGATTTTAGCTTTATTAGAGTTTCAAAAATTACAGTTTAGTCCTTGTCTTTGTTTTAAAAAAGTTTTAGTTTAAATCAAGTTTCAAAAAAATACAAATCAGTCCCGGTCTTAGTATAAATCGTTTTAAGTAATAAAATAGTTTCAGTTTTGACGCTTTTAGTCCCTTAACTTTTAAATCTCTTGTTTTCTTTAATTTTCTTCTATAAAAGTAGTTTCGATAAGTAATATTTTCGCCCTTTAGATTTTTATTTTTTTTATTTTAGTATAATTTCACTAATAGATTTATAAATCTCGGGATTAGCCCGGGATTTGCATTTATTTGAATTTTCTTTGTGTGCATTTATTTTAATAGCGTAGATTGCTTTTAATTTTTCTCATTATAGTGTAATCAATTCTAAAAAAAAAAAATATCTTTCACATCACTTATTCACTTCACATATTCACGACTCCGATTCGACAAATTCGCCGTCAAACCTTCGTTGGGAGAACGACCCGGGGAAATATTTTCACGAATATTTCTTTGGAAAAAAATAAAAAATAAAAAAACAAATAAATATACAAATTACAACAATAAAATGGCGCCGCTGCCGGGGAAGGCTTGAAACGAGTGCGTCAATTTCGTCCGTTGTTTTTGTGATTTGAAGATCCTTCCTTGGAAGTTATTGTTTTTTATAAAAAAATAAAATACAAAAATATAATAATTAAAAAACACTTTTCCTAAAGTGTTTTCACCATTAATAATAAATCCTCGGTCTTCCGTTGAAGGAGGGCGGTTGTAAACCATTCCAAATAACAAAAAAATAAATCGTGAAATTGATCGTTATCGGATTACTTTATTACTACAACCTAATTACGGGGTTTAAGGAAGCTTGACATTAAATTGTCGAGCTGAAGAAGGCGGGTTTTTAAGCATCTTCGGAGCTACCTTTGCCTTCCCGCCACGCTGCGCGTAGTTTTAAAGGAAACGGTTACGGTTAACGTAACGGTTACCAAAAAGAAAATAAAATCTTTTGTTTTTCAATATATTAAAAAAGCCAAAAATAATTCTCAACCAAAAATACAAAAAGATTTTTGATTTTCATTTTTGTTTCCTTTTTGGTGTATGAACACCCGCTCATCTTCTCAAAATCTTATTTCTCCATTATCAAATCCCGAAAGGGTAATTCGACACACACACCGTATTCATCTCCCAAACGTTGAGGAAATGAACGACAATCAAGCTCCTCCGGTGGAGCCTAATCAAGGAGCACAACCGGGCCCCGACCTCCGTCCGATGGAGGAACAACTTCAAACACCACTTAATGGTGTGCGAAGGGCCATTGTGATTCCCGACATTCTTGCAAATCAATTTGAAATCAATCACGGGTTACTCAATCTTATCACGAGTATCTCATTTCACGGATTTGAGAATGAAGATCCTCATTCTCATATCAGAAATTTCACCGATATCACTGAAACAATAAAGATCAACCAAGTGCCGTATGATGTGATCAAAATGAAATTGTTTCCTTTCTCCCTCAAAGGAGCGGCCCGGACTTGGCTAGAAAAGGAACCTCCAAATTCCATCTACACTTGGGGTGATCTAGCTTCTAAGTTTGTGAATCATTTCTATCCTCCATCTAAAACTTCTAATCTCCGCACTCAAATCTTTCGATTCCAACAAGCTTTCGATGAATCGTTCAGCGAAGCTTGGGATAGATTTAAGGAGTTGTTGGAAAAATGTCCAAATCACGGGTTTTCACTCTTGCATCAGATTGATACTTTCTATAATGGGTTGTGTCATGCTGATCAAGATTCACTAAATTCTGCTGCGGGTGGAAACTTGTTGACCCGGAACCAGCAAGAAGCTTTTACGATCATCGAGAATAAAGCTAGAGTAAGGACTTCTAGGAGCAAAACTCAAGTCTCGAGTGCTAGTAGCAAATCAAATGACGAAGTTTTGGCTCATGTTCTTGATCAAAATAGCAAAACCAATGAGGCTATTTTAACTCTTACTAAACAAATGGGACTTTTAATGAAGGAAAGACCTACTCAACAAATTAATGTTGTGAACCAGATTTGTGAAACATGTGGTGGTCCACACCCGTATTATGAGTGTCCGGCCACCGGTGCCTTTCCTTACGAGAATGTGTATGCTGCAAATCAGGGTGGTAACGGTTACCAACCCCAAGGAGACCATAATCTCCTTAGCTACCGTTCGAATAATTACCTTGGACCACCACCGGGATTCAATAATCAAAGTCAAAATCAAGGTCAAAACCGTAATCAAGTGAACAATAATCAAAATCGTGCAAATAATGGTTTTCAAAACAATGGTTTTAATCAAAATCAAAACCGGGGTTTTCAAGGAAATCAAAATCAAGGGAATTTTTATGGGAATTTCAATGCTAATCAAGGAAATATGAATCAAAATCAAGGAAATTTTCGTAATCAAGGTTTCAACAACAACAACCGAGGGCAAAATTTTAATCAAAATCAAAATGTTGTTCCAAATCCGCCACCCTCGGATGAGATTCTTCGACAATTAATGCTTCAAAATCAAAATTTGATGAGAACTCAAGAGTTGTTAACTAAGGAAATGAGTGAGATTAAGAAACGTTTAAATGATCAACCCTCGGGTTCGGGTACTACTTCTCTTCCCAGCAACACGATCGCAAACCCGAGGGGAGACGTTAAAGCGATCACAACACGTAGTGGTGTTTGTTATGATGGACCTACGGCTCCGACTACCTCTTCTTCTCTTCCTCCCAAGGTAGTCACACCGTGAAACCGAGGAGACAACGGATATGGCACTTCCTACTAATAACGGAAGGACCGAAGACATCCAACCTCCGGTTGTCCAATCGTCAAAGGGAAAAGGGAAAGTTGATTTTGAACAAGAGGTTCCCGTTAAGATAAAACTTCCGTATCCGTCACGACTTGATGAACAAAAGCACCATGATAAGAATACGCATCAGATGGAGAAATTCTACCAAATCTTTCAAGATATGAGTTTCGAAATTAGCTTTGCGGATGCTGCTCTCTTAATGCCGAAGTTTGCATCGATGGTGAAGAATTTGCTGAGTAACAAAGATAAATTGTTTGAGATGGCAAAAACAACCCCGTTAAATGAACAATGTTCCGCGGTTCTCCTTAAAAAGCTTCCGGAAAAGCTAGGAGATCCCGGAAAGTTCCTTATTCCGTGCAATTTTCCGGGGATGGTTCAATGTTTCGCCTTGGCCGATCTTGGCGCTAGCATTAACCTAATGCCTAAGTCCGTCTGGGAAAAATTATCTCTCCCCGCTCTTACTCCGACCCGGATGACTCTCGAGCTCGCAGATCGATCAATCACTCGTCCAATTGGCATAGCCGAAGATGTCTACGTTAATGTGGGAAAGTTCCATTTTCCGGCAGACTTTGTGATTGTCGAATTTGATGCCGATCCCCGAGTTCCTCTCATTCTCGGGAGAGGATTCTTAAGAACCGGGCGTGCGTTGATTGATGTTTATGATGAAGAGATTACCTTGCGAGTTGGTAATGAAGCCGTGACTTTCGATTTGGATCAAAACGCGAGATACTCCTCCAACGATAATTGCATGTCCGTGAACCGTATTGATATTATTGACATCACTACGGAGGAGTATGCTCAAGAGATTCTTGGTTTTTCTAGTGGCAATCCCACTTTGGATTCTTCTTCTACCTCTATTGATGATTCTTCTTCGTCTACTATTTCTTCACCGATCATCTCCGACTCTTCCCCGTCCCTCACTCCGTTTGAGGGAGGTGATTTCTTTTTGGAAGAGGTCAATGAGTTTCTTGCTACCGACACATCTTCTTCACCGGAAGATGATGATTCTTATTATGATCCGGAGGGGGATATTCTCATGCTTGAACAACTTTTGAATGAAGACCCTACCCCTTTCTCCCCTCCGATGGACCTTAAAATGGCCGACGTTAAGGAAATTAAGCCGTCTATTGAAAATCCTCCGGAGCTTGAGCTCAAGGATTTACCTCCTCATCTTGAATATGCTTTCTTGGGAGATTCCGATACATTTCCCGTCATCATTTCAAAAGCTCTCAAAGATGAGGAGAAGACAAAACTCTTAGACGTGCTTAAAAAGCATAAAAGTGCTATTGCTTGGCAGATCTCCGACATAAAGGGTATTGACCCTAAATTCTGCACCCATAAGATCTTACTCGAAGATAATTTCAAACCCGCTGTTCAGCAACAGAGACGGGTTAACCCAAAAATCCATGATGTCATAAAAAAGGAAGTTATTAAACTCCTTGACGCAGGGATGATTTATCCGATCTCGGATAGCTCATGGGTTAGTCCCGTCCACTGTGTGCCTAAAAAGGGTGGAATGACCGTCATTACAAACGAAGAAAATGAGTTAATTCCCACACGTCTCGTCACCGGATGGAGAGTGTGTATCGATTACCGAAAACTCAATGATGCTACCCGTAAAGACCATTTCCCTCTACCATTTATGGACCAAATGCTTGAGCGTTTGGCGGGAAATGAGTTCTATTGTTTTCTCGATGGCTTTTCCGGGTATTTTCAAATACCAATTGATCCCCAAGATCAGGAAAAGACCACCTTCACGTGTCCTTATGGAACATTTGCCTACCGACGCATGCCTTTCGGCTTGTGCAATGCTCCGGGCACGTTTCAAAGGTGCATGATGGCCATATTCCATGATATGATCGAGACGACGATGGAGGTCTTTATGGATGACTTCTCGGTTTATGGAAATTCTTTCTCCTCGTGCCTCTCCCATTTAGAGAAAATGCTTGAACGGTGTGAAAGCACCAATCTCGTTCTAAATTGGGAGAAGTGCCATTTCATGGTTAAAGAGGGCATAGTCCTCGGCCATAAGATTTCCAAATCTGGGATTGAGGTCGATCGAGCTAAAGTCGATGTTATCGCTAAGCTACCTCATCCCACTACCGTCAAAGGAATCCGTAGTTTCCTTGGTCATGCCGGTTTCTACAGACGATTTATTCAAGACTTCTCAAAAATCGCCCGGCCTCTGACCCATCTTCTTGAAAAAGATGCTCCGTTCATCTTCTCTCCCGAATGCATCGAAGCATTCGAGGTTCTCAAAAAGAAACTGACTGAAGCACCGATCTTGGTTGCCCCCGACTGGGACTTGCCCTTTGAGCTAATGTGTGATGCAAGCGATTATGCTATCGGTGCAGTCCTGGGGCAACGCAAGTCCAAATACTTCCAACCGATACACTATGCTAGTAAGACAATGACCAATGCTCAATCTCATTACACTACTACTGAGAAAGAATTGTTGGCCGTTGTCTACGCTTTTGAGAAATTTAGACCGTATCTTGTCTTATCAAAAAGCATAGTGTATACGGACCATTCTGCTCTAAAGTATCTCTTAGCAAAACAAGATGCTAAACCAAGACTACTTCGGTGGATTCTTCTGCTCCAGGAATTTGACATTATCATTCGTGATAAAAAAGGAGCAGAGAATCTAGCCGCTGATCATTTGTCCAGACTGGAAAATCCTCATCAAAGTGTTCTCGAGAATAAGGAAATCACCGAGACATTTCCTCTCGAGACACTTGGGAAAATATCTTCAAAAAATGATCCGAGTACCCCATGGTTTGCTGACTACGCAAATTACGATGCGGGGAATTTTGTGGTGAAAGGGATGTCGTCCCAGCAGAAAAAGAAGTTTTTCAAAGATGTTAAACATTATTTCTGGGACGATCCCTACTTATTCCGGATATGTGCCGATCAAGTGATAAGACGGTGTGTGCATGGCCAAGAAGCCGTTGACATCCTCAACGCTTGTCATAATGGACCCACAGGGGACATCATGGTGCCAGCTACACCGCTAAAAAAATCTTTGATTCTGGATTCTATTGGCCGACAATCTACCGCGATGCCCACGACTTGGTGAAGTCTTGTGACTCTTGCCAACGTCAAGGAAAAATCTCGCAAAAAGATGAAATGCCTCAAAATGCAATTCAAGTCTGTGAGATTTTTGACGTGTGGGGCATCGATTTCATGGGGCCATTCCCGTCTTCACGAGGGAATAAGTATATCCTCGTGGCCGTCGACTACTTTTCAAAATGGGTTGAAGCTAAAGCGCTCCCCACTAATGACGCCCGAGTGGTTGTTAAGTTCTTGAAAAATCTCTTCTCCCGATTCGGAACTCCTTGTGCTATAATTAGTGATCGCGGTACTCACTTCTGCAATGATCAATTTGCAAAAGTTATGCTCAAGTATGGTGTCACTCACCGACTTTCTACCGCGTATCACCCGCAAACAAGCGGACAAGTTGAGGTTTCGAATCGTGGATTGAAACGTATCCTTGAAAGAACCGTTGGTGAAAATCGAGCCTCGTGGGCCGACAAATTGGATGATGCATTATGGGCTTTCCGAACCGCTTTCAAGACACCAATCGGGTGTACTCCTTATAAGCTGGTTTACGGAAAGGCTTGCCATCTGCCCATCGAGCTCGAGCATAAGGCATATTGGGCCTTGAAACATGCCAATTTTGACCTTAAGACCGCGGGTGATCACCGTAAGCTTCAATTAAATGAATTAAATGAGCTTCGGGATCAAGCCTACGAGAACTCTTTGATCTACAAAGAGAAAACAAAGAGGATTCATGACTCTAAGATTAAAAACCGCGTTTTCAACGTTGGTGATCGAGTCCTCCTTTTCAATTCTCGGCTAAAGATTTTCTCGGGCAAACTCAAAACCCGCTGGTCTGGGCCATTTACCATCACTCAAGTTTTTCCATATGGAACCATCGAGTTAGCTCAAAATGACGGTCCAAACTTTAAGGTGAATGGTCATAGGTTGAAGCACTATTTTGGAGGGGACGTACCATCCATGGTTGTCCCGGATCTCCAAACTTTCCCCATGGACAACTAAATTCGGGGTCGAGTCAAGCTCATGTGACTCGGTTAACAAAAACAAGCGCTTCGTGGGAGGCACCCCATGCTTATCCATCTATCTTCTTTCTATTTTCTTAATAAAGAGGAGGGGATCCTCTTCCATATCTTGTTGCCTCGTTGTTTTTCTTTGATGTGTCCAGGAATGCTGATGATGAAGACTCTCGTGCTCATAGTTTCCTTCACGCTACTCGAGTTTCATCATCCGCTGCTTATCCAATATCCAAAATCTTATCGTTTTACATCTATCTTTTGGCATAATTCATAAACGGCCTTAGATTTTTGTAGGGATACCCGTACCTTTAAGACATTGAGGACAATGTCTCATTCTAGTCTGGGGGGGGGGGGGGTAATCTTGCGATTTGATTTTTGCCTTGCATTTTTGCTATTGTCTCGTGCAATCCCGTTTTTCCTCCAAAATTGAAAAAATCCAAAAAAATGAGAAAATTTAAAATTTTTGTGCAAAAATATAATAAGTTTTGACATTTTTGTTGATTTTCCGCTGGGTAGAGTAGGAATAAAATTTTGACTTGACCGGGCGTGTTGAGCCCTAGCTTGTTCCCTTAACCAATGATAATCATATAAGCTTGTGCTAGTCTTGTACACAAGGAGCTGCTCTTTTGCGTGTTCCCGTACTTGACTTTATACATGCATGGCTTTAAAGCTTTCGCTAGTCTTTTACATAGGGAGCTAGAAAACGCGAATTCTTTTCAAGAATTTGCAAGTTTCTGTAACTGACTTTATATATGCGTGGCTGATTATCGGCTAAGTATTCGCGAATTTCATTATTTGAGATTTTTAAATGTGCGAAGAGCGAGAAATGATAGAATTTATTTAGAAGTTAGATGCCAAACGTGGAGTAGTTGGTTCTCTTTAGAGCTCGTCGTAGGTACTTGTGGCCTTTTGCTCCCGTAAAATTGTTTCACCCCATATATTGTATAAATAATTAAAGATATTTAGGTTTAGAACGAAATTTAGTTCTCCATCTTCTTAAAAGAATTTTTGCTCTAAAGATTGGGTACACATCAAGGTCCCGTATTGAGTGAATAAGTTGTAAAGTGCTCTTAGATTTCGGATTGAGATCGGACCTTGGATCCTTACTTCTAAAGGCGGTAGGGTTACTATTGAATGTTTGATGTTTTGGAAACACCCGGTAATCCCGTGGTATTAAGTTATTGAGTGAAGAAAAGTTTGAGTTAAAAAAAAAAAAAAAAAAAAATGTATGTTGAGATGTATGGATTTTGTGCTTAATGTGTTAGACAAGTTGATGGCACGTGAGGTGCATGTGAATGACCCTAGATCGGGCACATGAGGTGCACGTGATGTTTCTCCACAACTTATGTCTACATGTTTGTATGAGTTCTTTAGTCTTTGACGTATGTAATAACCTTGATTTGGACCTCATTTTTAAGGCAAACTTTCTTGCAAGAAGATGGAAAACTACTTAGCGTTTTAAACTTGGTATTTTTATCGGACTAATAATTATGAAAATGAGAAGCTTATGGAGAAATTCATTCTTCTCACAAAAATAAAATAAGTAGAAACAAAAATAAGAAAATGGGAGCGAGAGGTTCTTACACAAGTAACTTCCATGAGTAGTGTTGGCATCTAATTTCTAAATAGGTTGTGATCTCGTTTATAAGCTTAGTTTGGGAGCATGTGAAAAATCAAGGACGAAGAATTTTATCCTTATGGTCACTCCTCTATGAGTTGTGTTCCTACTCTATGACCCTAAAAATTATCGATAGATAATGATTGTCATCAAAAGCCGTCACTCGAATAATAAGAAAAATACAAAAATAGAATAAAAGGAAAATCGGGGAGTTTTCATAACATTGCATGAGGACATTGCAATACTTAGTCTGGGGGATTTTGGTATGTGCTTAAACACATACCATTTCTAGACCAAAACCGGACCAAAATAACCAAAAACCCGACCAAAATGCCAAAAGATATTGTGTTTTTGTGTTTTTGTATGTGCAGGGATGGATATCGTGAAAATTGACAAAAGACACAAGAAAATCAAGAAAACGAGCACGAGATACGGAAAGGCTCAGAACCGGAACCGGGAACAAAGAAAATGGTCAAAAAGGCATCCATGGTCCTCCAACTATCTAAGATCGTCAAGAATCACCCTTAGATAATCTTTTATAAAATGGCAGCCACGGTCCCTAGAATTTCAGCAATTTACACATTTGGTCCCTTGAAGTTAAAACCCTTAAACTTTAAAATCTTTCTATACCCGGTTCTAATAAAAAAAAAAAAACCTACACCTTTATTAATCAAAAACCATCCCACTTAAATGCATAACCCAATCCACCACTCTAACTCACAAGCCCAACTTAAACCCAATCCATAAAATATCAAACCCATACCCGGTCCACCCATCCCGTAACCCGATCCACACTCAATCCCTCAAACCCGGCTAACCAAATAAAACCTCGGTCAAAGTTTTTTTAACTAAAAACCCATTCGGTCAAAGATAAAAAAAGAAAATAACCAACACACCTTACCTCTCTCTCTCAAACCCGATCCCCTTTTCCCCCAATTCACCATGAACCCTAATTTACCCAAGTACAAAATTACGGCAATTAAGGGCTTATTAGTCAAATCAAAGGGCTTCTAGAATGTCAGGAGGTGTCAGAAGCAAACTAGCACACACGGGGACACGTGGCTGCTTTACATTGGCTCAAACACCTCACTAATTGTGATCTAAGGGTCAAGAGCGACTTGATGATGTTCAAGATGATCTAAGGGTGGATATGGAGCTAAGAAGCACGCGGATCGCCAACGTGGCATAGCCCAGAAGGTTCGGATTGAGTCTATAAATAGGAGAGGTTATTCCATTTTCGAGAGAAAATTTTTATTTAGCAAAGTTATGCTGTCAAAATAATTTTAGAAATTTAGTCTTTCAATTCGAATTGTAATTTTTCTGTTATGTTTATTAAATTGGAGTATTGTAATTTTTAAAGTTTTTAATGAAAGTTTCAATTTGAGGTTATTTTGGTTATCCAAATTCTCATTTAGATTATTATTGATTTCAGTTTTTTTTTTGTTTATTCAATTTGTTTTATCATCTGATCATCACAAAAGAAAAAAAAAAAAAAAAAAAAAAAATCAAAAATGTTAGTCAGTAATCAAGCTTCAACAAGCTTCTTTTTCTGTTTACCAAGCTCTTATTAGCTCAGTAGCTTTTGAGAGGTTGTTTAGAGGTTTCATTCAGTTAATTCCAAAGGTTCATCAATTCGGTCAACAAAAGTCAAACTCAGCTTATTCAATAAGCTAAGCTTAATCCAGAAGAAGCTGATAGTCTAGGGGAGATTTGGAAGCTCCTAGCCTGTCTAAAGACAGGCAAGCATAGTGAGAACCCCTCTGTTGAGCTGAGGGGTTGTTTTATTGTGAGTTCTCATTTTCAATTTTTCATTCAATTCTATAGCAGTAGCTTAAGGTAGTTTAGATTTGAGTTCATTGGTTAGCTGTTGTTTAGTTTTGCTCATATGATCTTAACATTGAGTGACAGTAGTGTTTACTTAATTTGCATATTGTTTAGTTTGAAAGTTGTAGGTTGAAGTTTAAGAATAAAATTCATGGCTGATTTTGTAGATTGGATATCAGTAGGTTTAATTGGTGTTTGATGTTTGATCTGTGTTGTTTTTCAGTGTTATTATTGTTAAATTGTTGCTGCTAAGGTCATTGGTTCTTTTGAATAATTGTTACTTATAAAATTATAGCATTCTATTTGATTATAAAATTGTGTTATTGTGTTTATAAGATTGTGGTTGGCTGCTAGTTATCTACTCTGCTGATCAGTAAATTGCCTAGTTCACAAGTTGATTTCTAGAATTCTAATTGAGTTTAGTAAGTGGATAGTGGGGCAAAAGCTAGTCAATATAGCTGTTAATTAGATTCTATTTTTGGTTTTGACTTTTTAGCTTATTTGGTCAGCTTATTTGAGTCCAATTGTGAACTTGCTGAGGCTGTTTTCAAGTTAAGTACAAAAACTCCACTGGTCTGTGTATAAGCTGTTTTCCAGCTCATTTCAGCTTGTTCTTGATCTTTCTTTTTCATAAAAAAATAGTGATTATTAGTTGTTAGTTGATTTGCAAAAGAAGGAAAATTAAAAAAAAAATTAGTTTGGATAAATGTTAGCAGCCTAGGATCGAACCTGGGTTGCTTACTAGTATAAAACGTTTTCTTTAATTTCAGAATTTTCAATTCAGTCCTTGAGTTTCATTTTTAACGAGTTTGGTCCTTGTTTTTGTTTCAAATCGATTTTAGCTTTATTAGAGTTTCAAAAATTACAGTTTAGTCCTTGTCTTTGTTTTAAAAAAGTTTTAGTTTAAATCAAGTTTCAAAAAAATACAAATCAGTCCCTGTCTTAGTATAAATCGTTTTAAGTAATAAAATAGTTTCAGTTTTGACGCTTTTAGTCCCTTAACTTTTAAATCTCTTGTTTTCTTTAATTTTCTTCTATAAAAGTAGTTTCGATAAGTAATATTTTCGCCCTTTAGATTTTTATTTTTTTTTATTTTAGTATAATTTCACTAATAGATTTATAAATCTCGGGATTAGCCCGGGATTTGCATTTATTTGAATTTTCTTTGTGTGCATTTATTTTAATAGCGTAGATTGCTTTTAATTTTTCTCATTATAGTGTAATCAATTCTAAAAAAAAAAAATATCTTTCACATCACTTATTCACTTCACATATTCACGACTCCGATTCGACAAATTCGCCGTCAAACCTTCGTTGGGAGAACGGCCCGGGGAAATATTTTCACGAATATTTCTTTGGAAAAAAAATAAAAATAAAAAACAAATAAATATACAAATTACAACAAAAGGAATCTAGTGAGTAGACCTAATAAAATAAAAATTCAACCTAAACAATAACTATTCCCCGGCAGCGGCGCCAAAAACTTGATGCGTGGTTTTGCGACCTTACAACAGGTTTTACCTCTCGAGGGATCTCAAGAGGCTTGCAATCCCCACCAGGCAGTGTACCTGACCGATGTAGTATAGTGAAGTGGCAAGTACCGGGGGATTGATCGTTCTCTAGGGGAATAGTGTCGTTAGGATTGAAAAACTACTCTAATAGGTCTAAGGGTGAGGGAAGATTCTTTTTGTATTTTTATAATTTTTTATAAAAGCAAGTAAAATCTCGGGTTTGAAGGATTGGGCGGAATTAGTTGCTAGTCAACTAACCCAAGTAGCTACAATTGCAAATAAAATAAAATAACTGAAAATGAAAAGGTCGTGGAACTTATATGGGGAGAAATGTGTTTACTTAGATTTCTTTACTCCCTAACTATCTTTTACCGGTTGATTAGTGCGTATTAATTGCGTGGATGACGGGTGTATTCCTTAATACCAATCGAGGGGTGGCGTACGTACTGCCCCAACTCTACAAGCTCCTACTTCACTCCTATGTCGAGCCGGCTAAGAAGCTCCTAACATGGGATCACTAGAATTCGCTCATGCATTAAATACAACCATAAAAACCTTAGTACGCATTGGTTCATGTTTCTTAAGACGTTCAAGCAAGTTACCGTATAGGAGGTTAGCCAGTTTTCTTAAGCCTAACATCGATAAACAATCATCCAATACAATTAATAACACACTAATAACCAATAATCAATAGTTAGGTTTCATTAGATTTAAGCAAACACAAGATAAATCTAGCCTAGCATGTTAATTAAAAGACAAGAACAAGATATAATCAAACAACACATAGACATATTGATTGATTAAGTGATTACTTATTTTCAATTAAACATGGGAGATCCAAGGGTATAAAAACCCTTAAAAATGGCAGAAATTCGTCTTAGGGTTTCTCCTCACAAAGTTGCACACAATGAATAAAAATTGCAAAACTATATATAAAGTTTAGTGTCTGACGGCGTCACGTTATAGATCTTGACGCCGTCACCTCGCCGTGGCTAGGGTTCCCGGATGGTCTTCCTGACGCCGTCCCTCTTTAATCCTCCAAAATCTTCCCTGGCTTATCAAGGCTTGACGACCTTCTTGACGCCGTCCCCCTTTAATCTTCCAAAATTTCTCTGGCTTATCAAGGGCTGACGGCGTCACACTAGAGCTTGACGCCGTCACATGTACTTTCCAGCATATTTTTGAGACTTTGTCGTTTTCTTCACTTTTATGCTCCAAAAACGTCCAAAATGCTTCCTTTTCCAGATTTCTTCACCAAAGTACCTAAAATGACAAAAGGAACGATTTAGGGCAATATTTGATCAAATAAATACGATTTAGGGCTTAAATGACCCCCTAAAAGCGGTACACTTTTCGCTTCATCAAATACCCTTACACTTGAGATTTGCTTGTCCTCAAGCAAATGCGCTTTTATTCTAATCAAAATACAAGTTAGGGGTCATTTAATGCTAATATAAAAGTAATTACAACAAATAGTCGTTCCACTTTAATCATAATAAGCACAGAGATTACAAACTAGCACCTCACAAGTAGTGTTTAGATACTCACATCTCTCAGGTGTCATAAAAGTATATCTCATAAATGAAAACGGATAATATCTCTCACTACCTGTCATAGCAAATAGATTACCATAGGCTTGAGAAAGGATCAAAAACCTTCTCCACTAGGCGTAAGCACCTAAGATAAACTATCAAAGAGGGCTTTTAAATGGGTTATAACGTTAGGTGTAGGGATATGATAAACACGGATTTGTTGGATAAGGGATATTTTACTGGTGGCGAGTTAAAGATCTTGATTAATTACATGTACAATATGGCGTTGCTAAGCCAAGACTAGACTCGACTTAAGCTTAAAACAAAATAACAAAAACATAAAATAAACATAAAATGAAACGGGATGGTAGTCCGTATGTTTTTTCTACTTTTCCTTTCCTCATTTTTTTTTGTATTTTTCTTGATTTTTTCGATTTTTTTTTTCAATACACTCTTGCCCTACCATCCAAAATAATACATCATAGGGGCGTTGCATTCCCCTTACACTTGAACTTTTACATAACTTTACAAATAACTATTCTAATGACTCGAATTAAGATAATCGAAACACTTGGAGTACTTTTAAAATATTTAGCACATATGGGGGTAATAATGTTGTTCTTCCCCGTTACTCCATTACACTAGTACTTTACCCATGAGTCCCAATCGTCCCAAAACAATATGTACAAGGATATGACTCGACTTAGCAACCATGTAATCAATTAGATAATTAACTTGGGGTTTAAACAAATGTTGTCACAATAATGCACTAAAAATGAGTGCATACAAGGTAGGCTAAGGCGATTTGGGTGTACATTTAAGTGGGGTGTAAACAAATTCTTCCTTTAAGTAAAATGCTTAAAGTTAGAAACGAAAAGATAGGCTCTGAGGGGTGTACTAGGGGTATCGTGTACTAAAAATGAGTACAACGCAAAGGGTGTTGGAGAATTACTTGACCAATGTAGCCAATGTAATTATAACAAAAACACAGGTGTCAAACAATGGGTTAATCCTAATGCCTCTTATCATGTAGTAAATCTAACTACACGAATGTAGTCTCACTTGTGGCCTCGGAATGGTCCTAACGCAAGTTCTAGAATCTAAGTGCTACCGGTACACACATCATAGCATAAATGCTTTTCCTACCAATTCTAGAGGCGAACCTCACATATTTGGGGGTGGAAAATTTTTTTTAGTGGTACGGTTTTTGTGCTAGTCATATAACTCCTATTCGTGAGACGCTCATTAAGATCAAAGTTTCACTCCTATATGTTGTAAAAAATTTTAAATTTGGCACTAAAATTGCCTTAACAGGTATTTCTCTCAGTTTTATTACACATCTACCATCAAACAAACAAAAATCAAGCGTAATAGCATTCTCTAAAGTATCGTACTTTACCCCCCCTTACACTTAAGATGAACATTGTCCCCAATGTTCAAATAACAAGATGCAAAAGTAAATAAGGTAAAAGAATGAAATCAAATACTCCCCTGATTCGTTCGGTGGATAAAGAGGTAACATGGTTAGATCTTCTTCCAAGAGAATGTAGAAGCTCCAAGACTAAAGCATCGCCAAAAGCTTGATTCCACATACATCTCCTTGTCCAAAATAACCTGTTAAACCTGAGAAAACAAACACGAAAACCTGCATAACATCGGCGGGATAAATTCTATATAAGGATATAATGCTTGTGGAATGATTATTTTGCAGATTCCTGGAGTTTATAAGTTAGAGATTTAATAAAAACTTTTTATGAAAACAAAACTTTCAAAAATTTCAGAAAATTAAAACCTGACGCCGTCAGGTTGTAATGCCTGACGCCGTCAGAAATGATCTGACAGAATTCTCATGTTAAGTTTCCAGAAAATTTCTGGAAAAACCTATACCTTACTTCCTGGAAATCCTGCAAAATATCATTATGACTCGATACAAGCATTTGACTCAAACAATTACTAATATGTATGTTAATTTATATTGTTATGATTCATGTTCATTTGTTCTAATAAACCGATTTGGATTTCCCTTACACTTAACTTTTGCAAAATACCTTTACATGTAGTTAAGACGAAGTTAAAAACAAGATAAAGCATTTTCACAATTTAGTTTTGAACATGAATCAATAATAATAAAAATTAAACATACATACGGAAACAAATAAAATCAAACAAACAAATAAATAAACATACAAAGCAAATAAAGCTTGGGTTGCCTCCCAAGAAGCGCTTTTCTTTATTAACGAGTCTTGTAGCTAGACTCAAAGTCCTTCTACCCTATGTAAGTGAGTTCGTCATCGAGGACGTCTTTAGGGTTAAGCTTGGATTGAAGTTTCCTATTGGTCCGCTTAGTACAATATATCTTATCAAACTTCTCTCCATCCGGGTCATACAATGTCATCTTAATATGCCATGACCCATCTCCATCTTTGGGTGGTTTGTCCCAATCCCACTTATGATCATCGTCCTCACAAGTCCACTTATTCATCCCTAGGTTAATTGGCAAAACTCCTAGGAACTCAATCATCTTCCTAAAACTAGAGGGTCTTCAAATGGATCCAATTCGGTGTCCCTAGCCAAGAGTTGCTCTACCGTATGTGTTCGGTTCACAAAGTCCTCTTCTAGGTAAAATGGGCGTTGGGGTCCTATGAAGTCTCTATCGATCCAAGGTCCATATCTAGATGGTCTCCTATTTAATTCTAACCAATGGGGTGTTGGTTCCTCACTAGTATCATAGGCATGTTTCTTCACATCATAGACTGACCAAGTATCACCTTCTCCTACCGCTATCTTAGATTCCTTACAATCAATCATAGCACTAGCGGTCGCCAAAAATCCTCTACCTATCAACAAGGGGCATGTAGGGTCGCTAACCATATCAAGGACGTGGAAATCGGCTAAAATGGTTAGTTTTCCAATGTGTACTAACACGTCTTTGACTACTCCAATCGGGTAAGCAACACTCCCATCCGCTAAGCCTATTATCACCTCGGTTTCTTCAAGTTTTCCTAGTTTTAGAGAGGTGTAGAGAGATAACGGAAGTAGGTTAAGGCTTGATCCAAGATCGGCTAATGTGTCATAAGCCTCCGAATTACCGATCTTGCAAGGTAGAACAAATAAGCCCGGATCATCTAACTTCTTAGGTAGCTTGTTTTGAACGAAGGCGGTCCCTTTTACGCCTAACTTGAGCTTCTTCTCATCCAACACATCAATAACCGGACTTTCAAGGTGGAGCTCCTTGAATTCATTGTCAAGGTTTTGAGTGGGAGGTGTTTCAACTATGTTGTTGACCAATTTGGATATCATAACTTCTTGGTCATTTTGAACGACTTGGGTTTGTTTAAAACACGTGCTCATGAAATTGACCGAATAATATTGTGGACAAGAACTAGGAGACGAAATTGACAAGATGGCGTTGACGTATAGTTTCGGGTTCTTGACTGTGTTGCTAGGGAGTGCTCCCATTTCTCGGTCATTGAGGGCTTTCAACAAAGTGTCAATCTTATTGGTCATCTCGCTTTGTTTTTGTTTGAAATCGGCTTCAAACTTGGCCAAACGAGCTTCTTGAGATGCCATAAATTGGGACATCAATCCTTCAAAGTTATTGGTACTACCATTGCTGGAAGGATTGTTGTTGAAAGTACGGTTCGAGTTGGAACCGCTTGATTGGAAACGATTAGGTGGGTTGGAAGAATTGGTTTGTTGTGCGTTTTGGTTTTGTTACCACCTAAGGTTTGGGTGATTTTTCCATGAGGGGCTGTATGAATCACCGTAGGGGTTTGGCTCGGGTTTGAAAGTGTACCACTTGTCTCCCGCACCGTCGGTACGCGAGGATGCGTAATCCGCAAAAGCTTGTTCGGGGAGTTCCACGCAATCACGAGTGTCGTGGGGACCACTACATAATTCACTTAAAGAAGTGACTTTGTTCACTTGGCTTGAAGGTTTAGGAGCCTCGTAGGATTTCATAAGAAACTTGACTTGGTCTTCAAGTTCTATGATCCTACGGTCGGAAGTGCTTGAATTGTTCGAAGGCAAAGATATTGCCTTGACCGTTTTATTCAAATCACGGGGATCACTCCAACTTTCGTTGTCATAAAGAGCAAGATCTTCCAGGAGAGCCCATGATTGTTCCGCACTTAGATCACGTAGCTTACCACCAGCCGATTGGTCAATGGTTTGCCTCGTGGAGAGATTGATATGGTCATAGAAGATTTGGACTTGGAGCCAAAGTTCTATGCCATGGTGAGGGACTTCTTGGAGTAAGTCCTTGAATCGAGTCCATGCCTCGTAGAGGGTTTCGCCTTGACGTTGTTGGAACATCAAGATATCATTTCTTAGCTTGGTAGTTCTTCCTGGTGGGAAAAACTGAGCAAGGAAACGAGTGGTGAGATCATCCCAAGAGGTGATGGATCCTGCGGGTAGACGCTCTAGCCATTGACTAGCTTGGTCCCGCAGAGAGAATTGAAAGAGACGCAGTCGGGTCGTCTCTCGAGTGGCAACATCAAGGTCTATGGAATCAACAATTTTGAGAAAGTCCTTGAGATGTTGATTAGGATCTTCGGAACGAAGTCCATGGAATGCGCATCCGCTTTGCACCAACCGGATGGTGTCGGATCGCAAGGGAGTGACATTGGCTCCTTGAGTGAGCTCAATGGTGTTTCGATAGCCATGGTGGCTAGGACGGGAGTAGTCTCCTAAGGTACGGGCTCTAGGAGGTGGGTGTTGTTGTGGTGGTGGGTTGTTGGGATCAAGGATATTACCACCTTCCATGATGTCGGATGGTAATGGTTACGAAAAAAGAAACGAAGAAAAAAGATAGACTAAAGAAAACCTAGAAAAATAAAATAAAAATCTCACTAGAAAGGAATCTAGTGAGTAGACCTAATAAAATAAAAATTCAACCTAAACAATAACTATTCCCCGGCAGCGGCGCCAAAAACTTGATGCGTGGTTTTGCGACCTTACAACAGGTTTTACCTCTCGAGGGATCTCAAGAGGCTTGCAATCCCCACCAGGCAGTGTACCTGACCGATGTAGTATAGTGAAGTGGCAAGTACCGGGGGATTGATCGTTCTCTAGGGGAATAGTGTCGTTAGGATTGAAAAACTACTCTAATAGGTCTAAGGGTGAGGGAAGATTCTTTTTGTATTTTTATAATTTTTTATAAAAGCAAGTAAAATCTCGGGTTTGAAGGATTGGGCGGAATTAGTTGCTAGTCAACTAACCCAAGTAGCTACAATTGCAAATAAAATAAAATAACTGAAAATGAAAAGGTCGTGGAACTTATATGGGGAGAAATGTGTTTACTTAGATTTCTTTACTCCCTAACTATCTTTTACCTGTTGATTAGTGCGTATTAATTGCGTGGATGACGGGTGTATTCCTTAATACCAATCGTGGGGTGGCGTACGTACTTCCCCAACTCTACAAGCTCCTACTTCACTCCTATGTCGAGCCGGCTAAGAAGCTCCTAACATGGGATCACTAGAATTCGCTCATGCATTAAATACAACCATAAAAACCTTAGTACGCATTGGTTCATGTTTCTTAAGACGTTCAAGCAAGTTACCGTATAGGAGGTAAGCCAGTTTTCTTAAGCCTAACATCGATAAACAATCATCCAATACAATTAATAACACACTAATAACCAATAATCAATAGTTAGGTTTCATTAGATCTAAGCAAACACAAGATAAATCTAGCCTAGCATGTTAATTAAAAGACAAGAACAAGATATAATCAAACAACACATAGACATATTGATTGATAAGTGATTACTTATTTTCAATTAAACATGGGAGATCCAAGGGTATAAAAACCCTTAAAAATGGCAGAAATTCGTCTTAGGGTTTCTCCTCACAAAGTTGCACACAATGACTAAAAATTGCAAAACTATATATAGAGTTTAAGGGCTGACGGCGTCACGTTGTAGATCTTGACGCCGTCACCTCGCCGTGGCTAGGGTTCCCGGATGGTCTTCCTGACGCCGTCCCTCTTTAGTCCTCCAAAATCCGCTCTGGCTTATCAAGGCTTGACGACCTTCTTGACGCCGTCCCCCTTTAATCTTCCAAAATTTCTCTGGCTTATCAAGGGCTGACGGCGTCACACTAGAGCTTGACGCCGTCACATGTACTTTCCAGCATATTTTTGAGACTTTGTCGTTTTCTTCACTTTTATGCTCCAAAAACGTCCAAAATGCTTCCTTTTCCAGATTTCTTCTCCAAAGTACCTAAAATGACAAAAGGAATGATTTAGGGCAATATTTGATCAAATAAATACGATTTAGGGCTTAAATGACCCCCTAAAAGCGGTACACTTTTCGCTTCATCAAATACCCTTACACTTGAGATTTGCTTGTCCTCAAGCAAATGCGCTTTTATTCTAATCAAAATACAAGTTAGGGGTCATTTAATGCTAATATAAAAGTAATTACAACAAATAGTCGTTCCACTTTAATCATAATAAGCACAGAGATTACAAACTAGCACCTCACAAGTAGTGTTTAGATACTCACATCTCTCAGGTGTCATAAAAGTATATCTCATAAATGAAAACGGATAATATCTCTCACTACCTGTCATAGCAAATAGATTACCATAGGCTTGAGAAAGGATCAAAAACCTTCTCCACTAGGCGTAAGCACCTAAGATAAACTATCAAAGAGGGCTTTTAAATGGGTTATAACGTTAGGTGTAGGGATATGATAAACACGGATTTGTTGGATAAGGGATATTTTACTGGTGGCGAGTTAAAGATCTTGATTAATTACATGTACAATATGGCGTTGCTAAGCCAAGACTAGACTCGACTTAAGCTTAAAACAAAATAACAAAAACATAAAATAAACATAAAATGAAACGGGATGGTAGTCCGTATGTTTTTTCTACTTTTCCTTTTCTCATTTTTTTTTGTATTTTTCTTGATTTTTTCGATTTTTTTTTTCAATACACTCTTGCCCTACCATCCAAAATATTACATCATAGGGGCGTTGCATTCCCCTTACACTTGAACTTTTACATAACTTTACAAATAACTATTCTAATGACTCGAATTAAGATAATCGAAACACTTGGAGTACTTTTAAAATATTTAGCACATATGGGGGTAATAATGTTGTTCTTCCCCGTTACTCCATTACACTAGTACTTTACCCATGAGTCCCAATCGTCCCAAAACAATATGTACAAGGATATGACTCGACTTAGCAACCATGTAATCAATTAGATAATTAACTTGGGGTTTAAACAAATGTTGTCACAATAATGCACTAAAAATGAGTGCATACAAGGTAGGCTAAGGCGATTTGGGTGTACATTTAAGTGGGGTGTAAACAAATTCTTCCTTTAAGTAAAATGCTTAAAGTTAGAAACGAAAAGATAGGCTCTGAGGGGTGTACTAGGGGTATCGTGTACTAAAAATGAGTACAACGCAAAGGGTGTGGGAGAATTACTTGACCAATGTAGCCAATGTAATTATAACAAAAACACAGGTGTCAAACAATGGGTTAATCCTAATGCCTCTTATCATGTAGTAAATCTAACTACACGAATGTAGTCTCACTTGTGGCCTCGGAATGGTCCTAACGCAAGTTCTAGAATCTAAGTGCTACCGGTACACACATCATAGCATAAATGCTTTTCCTACCAATTCTAGAGGCGAACCTCACATATTTGGGGGTGGAAAATTTTTTTTAGTGGTACGGTTTTTGTGCTAGTCATATAACTCCTATTCGTGAGACGCTCATTAAGATCAAAGTTTCACTCCTATATGTTGTAAAAAATTTTAAATTTGGCACTAAAATTGCCTTAACAGGTATTTCTCTCAGTTTTATTACACATCTACCATCAAACAAACAAAAATCAAGCGTAATAGCATTCTCTAAAGTATCGTACTTTACCCCCCCTTACACTTAAGATGAACATTGTCCCCAATGTTCAAATAACAAGATGTAAAAGTAAATAAGGTAAAAGAATGAAATCAAATACTCCCCTGGTTCGTTCGGTGGATAAAGAGGTAACATGGTTAGATCTTCTTCCAAGAGAATGTAGAAGCTCCAAGACTAAAGCATCGTCAAAAGCTTGATTCCACATACATCTCCTTGTCCAAAATAACCTGTTAAACCTGAGAAAACAAACACGAAAACCTGCATAACATCGGCGGGATAAATTCTATATAAGGATATAATGCTTGTGGAATGATTATTTTGCAGATTCCTGGAGTTTATAAGTTAGAGATTTAATAAAAACTTTTTATGAAAACAAAACTTTCAAAAATTTCAGAAAATTAAAACCTGACGCCGTCAGGTTGTAATGCCTGACGCCGTCAGAAATGATCTGACAGAATTCTCATGTTAAGTTTCCGGAAAATTTCTGGAAAAACCTATACCTTACTTCCTGGAAATCCTGCAAAATATCATTATGACTCGATACAAGCATTTGACTCAAACAATTACTAATATGTATGTTAATTTAATATTGTTATGATTCATGTTCATTTGTTCTAATAAACCGATTTGGATTTCCCTTACACTTAACTTTTGCAAAATACCTTTACATGTAGTTAAGACGAAGTTAAAAACAAGATAAAGCATTTTCACAATTTAGTTTTGAACATGAATCAATAATAATAAAAATTAAACATACATACGGAAACAAATAAAATCAAACAAACAAATAAATAAACACACAAAGCAAATAAAGCTTGGGTTGCCTCCCAAGAAGCGCTTTTCTTTATTAACGAGTCTTGTAGCTAGACTCAAAGTCCTTCTACCCTATGTAAGTGAGTTCGTCATCGAGGACGTCTTTAGGGTTAAGCTTGGATTGAAGTTTCCTATTGGTCCGCTTAGTACAATATATCTTATCAAACTTCTCTCCATCCGGGTCATACAATGTCATCTTAATATGCCATGACCCATCTCCATCTTTGGGTGGTTTGTCCCAATCCCACTTATGATCATCGTCCTCACAAGTCCACTTATTCATCCCTAGGTTAATTGGCAAAACTCCTAGGAACTCAATCATCTTCCTAAAACTAGAGGGTCTTCAAATGGATCCAATTCGGTGTCCCTAGCCAAGAGTTGCTCTACCGTATGTGTTCGGTTCACAAAGTCCTCTTCTAGGTAAAATGGGCGTTGGGGTCCTATGAAGTCTCTATCGATCCAAGGTCCATATCTAGATGGTCTCCTATTTAATTCTAACCAATGGGGTGTTGGTTCCTCACTAGTATCATAGGCATGTTTCTTCACATCATAGACTGACCAAGTATCACCTTCTCCTACCGCTATCTTAGATTCCTTACAATCAATCATAGCACTAGCGGTCGCCAAAAATCCTCTACCTATCAACAAGGGGCATGTAGGGTCGCTAACCATATCAAGGACGTGGAAATCGGCTAAAATGGTTAGTTTTCCAATGTGTACTAACACGTCTTTGACTACTCCAATCGGGTAAGCAACACTCCCATCCGCTAAGCCTATTATCACCTCGGTTTCTTCAAGTTTTCCTAGTTTTAGAGAGGTGTAGAGAGGTAACGGAAGTAGGTTAAGGCTTGATCCAAGATCAGCTAATGTGTCATAAGCCTCCGAATTACCAATCTTGCAAGGTAGAACAAATAAGCCCGGATCATCTAACTTCTTAGGTAGCTTGTTTTGAACGAAGGCGGTCCCTTTTACGCCTAACTTGAGCTTCTTCTCATCCAACACATCAATAACCGGACTTTCAAGGTGGAGCTCCTTGAATTCATTGTCAAGGTTTTGAGTGGGAGGTGTTTCAACTATGTTGTTGACCAATTTGGATATCATAACTTCTTGGTCATTTTGAACGACTTGGGTTTGTTTGAAACACGTGCTCATGGAATTGACCGAATAATATTGTGGACAAGAACTAGGAGACGAAACTGACAAGATGGCGTTGACGTTTAGTTTCGGGTTCTTGACTGTGTTGCTAGGGAGTGCTCCCATTTCTCGGTCATTGAGGGCTTTCAACAAAGTGTCAATCTTATTGGTCATCTCGCTTTGTTTTTGTTTGAAATCGGCTTCAAACTTGGCCAAACGAGCTTCTTGAGATGCCATAAATTGGGACATCAATCCTTCAAAGTTATTGGTACTACCATTGCTGGAAGGATTGTTGTTGAAAGTATGGTTCGAGTTGGAACCGCTTGATTGGAAACGATTAGGTGGGTTGGAAGAATTGGTTTGTTGTGCGTTTTGGTTTTGTTTCCACCTAAGGTTTGGGTGATTTTTCCATGAGGGGCTGTATGAATCACCGTAGGGGTTTGGCTCGGCTTTGAAAGTGTACCACTTGTCTCCCGCTCCGTCGGTACGCGAGGATACGTAATCCGCAAAAGCTTGTTCGGGGAGTTCCACGCAATCACGAGTGTCGTGGGGACCACTACATAATTCACATAAAGAAGTGATTTTGTTCACTTGGCTTGAAGGTTTAGGAGCCTCGTAGGATTTCATAAGAAACTTGACTTGGTCTTCAAGTTCTATGATCCTACGGTCGGAAGTGCTTGAATTGTTCGAAGGCAAAGATATTGCCTTGACCGTTTTATTCAAATCACGGGGATCACTCCAACTTTCGTTGTCATAAAGAGCAAGATCTTCCAGGAGAGCCCATGATTGTTCCGCACTTAGATCACGTAGCTTACCACCAGCCGATTGGTCAATGGTTTGCCTCGTGGAGAGATTGATATGGTCATAGAAGATTTGGACTTGGAGCCAAAGTTCTATGCCATGGTGAGGGACTTCTTGGAGTAAGTCCTTGAATCGAGTCCATGCCTCGTAGAGGGTTTCGCCTTGACGTTGTTGGAACATCAAGATATCATTCCTTAGCTTGGTAGTTCTTCCTGGTGGGAAAAACTGAGCAAGGAAACGAGTGGTGAGATCATCCCAAGAGGTGATGGATCCTGCGGGTAGACGCTCTAGCCATTGACTAGCTTGGTCCCGCAGAGAGAATTAAAAGAGACGCAGTCGGGTCGTCTCTCGAGTGGCAACATCAAGGTCTATGGAATCAACAATTTTGAGAAAGTCCTTGAGATGTTGATTAGGATCTTCGGAACGAAGTCCATGGAATGCGCATCCGCTTTGCACCAACCGGATGGTGTCGGATCGCAAGGGAGTGACATTGGCTCCTTGAGTGAGCTCAATGGTGTTTCGATAGCCATGGTGGCTAGGACGGGAGTAGTCTCCTAAGGTACGGGCTCTAGGAGGTGGGTGTTGTTATGGTGGTGGGTTGTTGGGATCAAGGATATTGCCACCTTCCATGATGTCGGATGGTAATGGTTACGAAAAAAGAAACGAAGAAAAAAGATAGACTAAAGAAAACCTAGAAAAATAAAATAAAAATCTCACTAGAAAGGAATCTAGTGAGTAGACCTAATAAAATAAAAATTCAACCTAAACAATAACTATTCCCCGGCAGCGGCGCCAAAAACTTGATGCGTGGTTTTGCGACCTTACAACAGGTTTTACCTCTCGAGGGATCTCAAGAGGCTTGCAATCCCCACCAGGTAGTGTACCTGACCGATGTAGTATAGTGAAGTGGCAAGTACCGGGGGATTGATCGTTCTCTAGGGGAATAGTGTCGTTAGGATTGAAAAACTACTCTAATAGGTCTAAGGGTGAGGGAAGATTCTTTTTGTATTTTTATAATTTTTTATAAAAGCAAGTAAAATCTCGGGTTTGAAGGATTGGGCGGAATTAGTTGCTAGTCAACTAACCCAAGTAGCTACAATTGCAAATAAAATAAAATAACTGAAAATGAAAAGGTCGTGGAACTTATATGGGGAGAAATGTGTTTACTTAGATTTCTTTACTCCCTAACTATCTTTTACCGGTTGATTAGTGCGTATTAATTGCGTGGATGACGGGTGTATTCCTTAATACCAATCGAGGGGTGGCGTACGTACTGCCCCAACTCTACAAACTCCTACTTCACTCCTATGTCGAGCCGGCTAAGAAGCTCCTAACATGGGATCACTAGAATTCGCTCATGCATTAAATACAACCATAAAAACCTTAGTACGCATTGGTTCATGTTTCTTAAGACGTTCAAGCAAGTTACCGTATAGGAGGTTAGCCAGTTTTCTTAAGCCTAACATCGATAAACAATCATCCAATACAATTAATAACACACTAATAACCAATAATCAATAGTTAGGTTTCATTAGATCTAAGCAAACACAAGATAAATCTAGCCTAGCATGTTAATTAAAAGACAAGAACAAGATATAATCAAACAACACATAGACATATTGATTGATTAAGTGATTACTTATTTTCAATTAAACATGGGAGATCCAAGGGTATAAAAACCCTTAAAAATGGCAGAAATTCATCTTAGGGTTTCTCCTCACAAAGTTGCACACAATGAATAAAAATTGCAAAACTATATATAAAGTTTAGTGTCTGACGGCGTCACGTTATAGATCTTGACGCCGTCACCTCGCCGTGGCTAGGGTTCCCGGATGGTCTTCCTGACGCCGTCCCTCTTTAATCCTCCAAAATCTTCCCTGGCTTATCAAGGCTTGACGACCTTCTTGACGCCGTCCCCCTTTAATCTTCCAAAATTTCTCTGGCTTATCAAGGGCTGACGGCGTCACACTAGAGCTTGACGCCGTCACATGTACTTTCCAGCATATTTTTGAGACTTTGTCGTTTTCTTCACTTTTATGCTCCAAAAACGTCCAAAATGCTTCCTTTTCCAGATTTCTTCACCAAAGTACCTAAAATGACAAAAGGAACGATTTAGGGCAATATTTGATCAAATAAATACGATTTAGGGCTTAAATGACCCCCTAAAAGCGGTACACTTTTCGCTTCATCAAATACCCTTACACTTGAGATTTGCTTGTCCTCAAGCAAATGCGCTTTTATTCTAATCAAAATACAAGTTAGGGGTCATTTAATGCTAATATAAAAGTAATTACAACAAATAGTCGTTCCACTTTAATCATAATAAGCACAGAGATTACAAACTAGCACCTCACAAGTAGTGTTTAGATACTCACATCTCTCAGGTGTCATAAAAGTATATCTCATAAATGAAAACGGATAATATCTCTCACTACCTGTCATAGCAAATAGATTACCATAGGCTTGAGAAAGGATCAAAAACCTTCTCCACTAGGCGTAAGCACCTAAGATAAACTATCAAAGAGGGCTTTTAAATGGGTTATAACGTTAGGTGTAGGGATATGATAAAAACGGATTTGTTGGATAAGGGATATTTTACTGGTGGCGAGTTAAAGATCTTGATTAATTACATGTACAATATGGCGTTGCTAAGCCAAGACTAGACTCGACTTAAGCTTAAAACAAAATAACAAAAACATAAAATAAACATAAAATGAAACGGGATGGTAGTCCGTATGTTTTTTCTACTTTTCCTTTTCTCATTTTTTTTTGTATTTTTCTTGATTTTTTCGATTTTTTTTTTCAATACACTCTTGCCCTACCATCCAAAATAATACATCATAGGGGCGTTGCATTCCCCTTACACTTGAACTTTTACATAACTTTACAAATAACTATTCTAATGACTCGAATTAAGATAATCGAAACACTTGGAGTACTTTTAAAATATTTAGCACATATGGGGGTAATAATGTTGTTCTTCCCCGTTACTCCATTACACTAGTACTTTACCCATGAGTCCCAATCGTCCCAAAACAATATGTACAAGGATATGACTCGACTTAGCAACCATGTAATCAATTAGATAATTAACTTGGGGTTTAAACAAATGTTGTCACAATAATGCACTAAAAATGAGTGCATACAAGGTAGGCTAAGGCGATTTGGGTGTACATTTAAGTGGGGTGTAAACAAATTCTTCCTTTAAGTAAAATGCTTAAAGTTAGAAACGAAAAGATAGGCTCTGAGGGGTGTACTAGGGGTATCGTGTACTAAAAATGAGTACAAAGCAAAGGGTGTGGGAGAATTACTTGACCAATGTAGCCAATGTAATTATAACAAAAACACAGGTGTAAAACAATGGGTTAATCCTAATGCCTCTTATCATGTAGTAAATCTAACTACACGAATGTAGTCTCACTTGTGGCCTCGGAATGGTCCTAACGCAAGTTCTAGAATCTAAGTGCTACCGGTACACACATCATAGCATAAATGCTTTTCCTACCAATTCTAGGGGCGAACCTCACATATTTGGGGGTGGAAAAATTTTTTTAGTGGTACGGTTTTTGTGCTAGTCATATAACTCCTATCCATGAGACGCTCATTAAGATCAAAGTTTCACTCCTATATGTTGTAAAAAAATTTAAATTTGGCACTAAAATTGCCCTAACAGGTATTTCTCTCAGTTTTATTACACATCTACCATTAAACAAACAAAAATCAAGCGTAATAGCATTCTCTAAAGTATCGTACTTTACCCCCCCTTACACTTAAGATGAACATTGTCCCCAATGTTCAAATAACAAGATGTAAAAGTAAATAAGGTAAAAGAATGAAATCAAATACTCCCCTGATTCGCTTGGTGGATAAAGAGGTAACATGGTTAGATCTTCTTCCAAGAGAATGTAGAAGCTCCAAGACTAAAGCATCGCCAAAAGCTTGATTCCACATACATCTCCTTGTCCAAAATAACCTGTTAAACCTGAGAAAACAAACACGAAAACCTGCAAAACATCGGCGGGATAAATTCTATATAAGGATATAATGCTTGTGGAATGATTATTTTGCAGATTCCTGGAGTTTATAAGTTAGAGATTTAATAAAAACTTTTTATGAAAACAAAACTTTCAAAAATTTCAGAAAATTAAAACCTGACGCCGTCAGGTTGTAATGCCTGACGCCGTCAGAAATGATCTGACAGAATTCTCATGTTAAGTTTCCGGAAAATTTCTGGAAAAACCTATACCTTACTTCCTGGAAATCCTGCAAAATATCATTATGACTCGATACAAGCATTTGACTCAAACAATTACTAATATGTATGTTAATTTAATATTGTTATGATTCATGTTCATTTGTTCTAATAAACCGATTTGGATTTCCCTTACACTTAACTTTTGCAAAATACCTTTACATGTAGTTAAGACGAAGTTAAAAACAAGATAAAGCATTTTCACAATTTAGTTTTGAACATGAATCAATAATAATAAAAATTAAACATACATACGGAAACAAATAAAATCAAACAAACAAATAAATAAACACACAAAGCAAATAAAGCTTGGGTTGCCTCCCAAGAAGCGCTTTTCTTTATTAACGAGTCTTGTAGCTAGACTCAAAGTCCTTCTACCCTATGTAAGTGAGTTCGTCATCGAGGACGTCTTTAGGGTTAAGCTTGGATTGAAGTTTCCTATTGGTCCGCTTAGTACAATATATCTTATCAAACTTCTCTCCATCCGGGTCATACAATGTCATCTTAATATGCCATGACCCATCTCCATCTTTGGGTGGTTTGTCCCAATCCCACTTATGATCATCGTCCTCACAAGTCCACTTATTCATCCCTAGGTTAATTGGCAAAACTCCTAGGAACTCAATCATCTTCCTAAAACTAGAGGGTCTTCAAATGGATCCAATTCGGTGTCCCTAGCCAAGAGTTGCTCTACCGTATGTGTTCGGTTCACAAAGTCCTCTTCTAGGTAAAATGGGCGTTGGGGTCCTATGAAGTCTCTATCGATCCAAGGTCCATATCTAGAAGGTCTCCTATTTAATTCTAACCAATGGGGTGTTGGTTCCTCACTAGTATCATAGGCATGTTTCTTCACATCATAGACTGACCAAGTATCACCTTCTCCTACCGCTATCTTAGATTCCTTACAATCAATCATAGTACTAGCGGTCACCAAAAATCCTCTACCTATCAACAAGGGGCATGTAGGGTCGCTAACCATATCAAGGACGTGGAAATCGGCTAAAATGGTTAGTTTTCCAATGTGTACTAACACGTCTTTGACTACTCCAATCGGGTAAGCAACACTCCCATCCGCTAAGCCTATTATCACCTCGGTTTTTTCAAGTTTTCCTAGTTTTAGAGAGGTGTAGAGAGGTAACGGAAGTAGGTTAAGGCTTGATCCAAGATCGGCTAATGTGTCATAAGCCTCCGAATTACCGATCTTGCAAGGTAGAACGAATAAGCCCGGATCATCTAACTTCTTAGGTAGCTTGTTTTGAACGAAGGCGGTCCCTTTTACGCCTAACTTGAGCTTCTTCTCATCCAACACATCAATAACCGGACTTTCAAGGTGGAGCTCCTTGAATTCATTGTCAAGGTTTTGAGTGGGAAGTGTTTCAACTATGTTGTTGACCAATTTGGATATCATAACTTCTTGGTCATTTTGAACGACTTGGGTTTGTTTGAAACACGTGCTCATGGAATTGACCGAATAATATTGTGGACAAGAACTAGGAGACAAAACTGACAAGATGGCGTTGACGTTTAGTTTCGGGTTCTTGACTGTGTTGCTAGGGAGTGCTCCCATTTCTCGGTCATTGAGGGCTTTCAACAAAGTGTCAATCTTATTGGTCATCTCTCTTTGTTTTTGTTTGAAATCGGCTTCAAACTTGGCCAAACGAGCTTCTTGAGATGCCATAAATTGGGACATCAATCCTTCAAAGTTATTGGTACTACCATTGCTGGAAGGATTGTTGTTGAAAGTACGGTTCGAGTTGGAACCGCTTGATTGGAAACGATTAGGTGGGTTGGAAGAATTGGTTTGTTGTGCGTTTTGGTTTTGTTTCCACCTAAGGTTTGGGTGATTTTTCCATGAGGGGCTGTATGAATCACCGTAGGGGTTTGGCTCGGGTTTGAAAGTGTACCACTTGTCTCCCGCTCCGTCGGTACGCGAGGATGCGTAATCCGCAAAAGCTTGTTCGGGGAGTTCCACGCAATCACGAGTGTCGTGGGGACCACTACATAATTCACATAAAGAAGTGATTTTGTTCACTTGGCTTGAAGGTTTAGGAGCCTCGTAGGATTTCATAAGAAACTTGACTTGGTCTTCAAGTTCTATGATCCTACGGTCGGAAGTGCTTGAATTGTTCGAAGGCAAAGATATTGCCTTGACCGTTTTATTCAAATCACGGGGATCACTCCAACTTTCGTTGTCATAAAGAGCAAGATCTTACAGGAGAGCCCATGATTGTTCCGCACTTAGATCACGTAGCTTACCACCAGCCGATTGGTCAATGGTTTGCCTCGTGGAGAGATTGATATGGTCATAGAAGATTTGGACTTGGAGCCAAAGTTCTATGCCATGGTGAGGGACTTCTTGGAGTAAGTCCTTGAATCGAGTCCATGCCTCGTAGAGGGTTTCGTCTTGACGTTGTTGGAACATCAAGATATCATTTCTTAGCTTGGTAGTTCTTCCTGGTGGGAAAAAACTGAGCAAGGAAATGAGTGGTGAGATCATCCCAAGAGGTGATGGATCCTGCGGGTAGACGCTCTAGCCATTGACTAGCTTGGTCCCACAGAGAGAATTGAAAGAGACGCAGTCGGGTCGTCTCTCGAGTGGCAACATCAAGGTCTATGGAATCAACAATTTTGAGAAAGTCCTTGAGATGTTGATTAGGATCTTCGGAACGAAGTCCATGGAATGCGCATCCGCTTTGCACCAACCGGATGGTGTCGGATCGCAAGGGAGTGACATTGGCTCCTTGAGTGAGCTCAATGGTGTTTCGATAGCCATGGTGGCTAGGACGGGAGTAGTCTCCTAAGGTACGGGCTCTAGGAGGTGGGTGTTGTTGTGGTGGTGGGTTGTTGGGATCAAGGATATTACCACCTTCCATGATGTCGGATGGTAATGGTTACGAAAAAAGAAACGAAGAAAAAAGATAGACTAAAGAAAACCTAGAAAAATAAAATAAAAATCTCACTAGAAAGGAATCTAGTGAGTAGACCTAATAAAATAAAAATTCAACCTAAACAATAACTATTCCCCGGCAGCGGTGCCAAAAACTTGATGCGTGGTTTTGCGACCTTACAACAGGTTTTACCTCTCGAGGGATCTCAAGAGGCTTGCAATCCCCACCAGGCAGTGTACCTGACCGATGTAGTATAGTGAAGTGGCAAGTACCGGGGGATTGATCGTTCTCTAGGGGAATAGTGTCGTTAGGATTGAAAAACTACTCTAATAGGTCTAAGGGTGAGGGAAGATTCTTTTTGTATTTTTATAATTTTTTATAAAAGCAAGTAAAATCTCGGGTTTGAAGGATTGGGCGGAATTAGTTGCTAGTCAACTAACCCAAGTAGCTACAATTGCAAATAAAATAAAATAACTGAAAATGAAAAGGTCGTGGAACTTATATGGGGAGAAATGTGTTTACTTAGATTTCTTTACTCCCTAACTATCTTTTACCGGTTGATTAGTGCGTATTAATTGCGTGGATGACGGGTGTATTCCTTAATACCAATCGAGGGGTGGCGTACGTACTGCCCCAACTCTACAAGCTCCTACTTCACTCCTATGTCGAGCCGGCTAAGAAGCTCCTAACATGGGATCACTAGAATTCGCTCATGCATTAAATACAACCATAAAAACCTTAGTACGCATTGGTTCATGTTTCTTAAGACGTTCAAGCAAGTTACCGTATAGGAGGTTAGCCAGTTTTCTTAAGCCTAACATCGATAAACAATCATCCAATACAATTAATAACACACTAATAACCAATAATCAATAGTTAGGTTTCATTAGATCTAAGCAAACACAAGATAAATCTAGCCTAGCATGTTAATTAAAAGACAAGAACAAGATATAATCAAAAAACACATAGACATATTGATTGATTAAGTGATTACTTATCTTCAATTAAACATGGGAGATCCAAGGGTATAAAAACCCTTAAAAATGGCAGAAATTCGTCTTAGGGTTTCTCCTCACAAAGTTGCACACAATGAATAAAAATTGCAAAACTATATATAGAGTTTAGTGGCTGACGGCGTCACATTATAGATCTTGACGCCGTCACCTCGCCGTGGCTAGGGTTCCCGGATGGTCTTCCTGACGCCGTCCCTCTTTAATCCTCCAAAATCATCCCTGGCTTATCAAGGCTTGACGACCTTCTTGACGTCGTCCCCCTTTAATCTTCCAAAATTTCTCTGGCTTATCAAGGGCTGACGGCGTCACACTAGAGCTTGACGCCGTCACATGTACTTTCCAGCATATTTTTGAGACTTTGTCGTTTTCTTCACTTTTATGCTCCAAAAACGTCCAAAATGCTTCCTTTTCCAGATTTCTTCTCCAAAGTACCTAAAATGACAAAAGGAACGATTTAGGGCAATATTTGATCAAATAAATACGATTTAGGGCTTAAATGACCCCCTAAAAGCGGTACACTTTTCGCTTCATCAAATACCCTTACACTTGAGATTTGCTTGTCCTCAAGCAAATGTGCTTTTATTCTAATCAAAATACAAGTTAGGGGTCATTTAATGCTAATATAAAAGTAATTACAACAAATAGTCGTTCCACTTTAATCATAATAAGCACAGAGATTACAAACTAGCACCTCACAAGTAGTGTTTAGATACTTACATCTCTCAGGTGTCATAAAAGTATATCTCATAAATGAAAACGGATAATATCTCTCACTACCTGTCATAGCAAATAGATTACCATAGGCTTGAGAAAGGATCAAAAACCTTCTCCACTAGGCGTAAGCACCTAAGATAAACTATCAAAGAGGGCTTTTAAATGGGTTATAACGTTAGGTGTAGGGATATGATAAACACGGATTTGTTGGATAAGGGATATTTTACTGGTGGCGAGTTAAAGATCTTGATTAATTACATGTACAATATGGCGTTGCTAAGCCAAGACTAGACTCGACTTAAGCTTAAAACAAAATAACAAAAACATAAAATAAACATAAAATGAAACGGGTTGGTGGTCCGTATGTTTTTTCTACTTTTCTTTTTCTCATTTTTTTTTTGTATTTTTCTTGATTTTTTCGATTTTTTTTTTCAATACACTCTTGCCCTACCATCCAAAATAATACATCATAGGGGCGTTGCATTCCCCTTACACTTGAACTTTTACATAACTTTACAAATAACTATTCTAATGACTCGAATTAAGATAATCGAAACACTTGGAGTACTTTTAAAATATTTAGCACATAGGGGGGTAATAATGTTGTTCTTCCCCGTTACTCCATTACACTAGTACTTTACCCATGAGTCCCAATCGTCCCAAAACAATATGTACAAGGATATGACTCGACTTAGCAACCATGTAATCAATTAGATAATTAACTTGGGGTTTAAACAAATGTTGTCACAATAATGCACTAAAAATGAGTGCATACAAGGTAGGCTAAGGCGATTTGGGTGTACATTTAAGTGGGGTGTAAAAAAATTCTTCCTTTAAGTAAAATGCTTAAAGTTAGAAATGAAAAGATAGGCTCTGAGGGGTGTACTAGGGGTATCGTGTACTAAAAATGAGTACAACGCAAAGGGTGTGGGAGAATTACTTGACCAATGTAGCCAATGTAATTATAACAAAAACACAGGTGTCAAACAATGGGTTAATCCTAATGCCTCTTATCATGTAGTAAATCTAACTACACGAATGTAGTCTCACTTGTGGCCTCGGAATGGTCCTAACGCAAGTTCTAGAATCTAAGTGCTACCGGTACACACATCATAGCATAAATGCTTTTCCTACCAATTCTAGAGGCGAACCTCACATATTTGGGGGTGGAAATTTTTTTTAGTGGTACGGTTTTTGTGCTAGTCATATAACTCCTATTCGTGAGACGCTCATTAAGATCAAAGTTTCACTCCTATATATTGTAAAAAATTTTAAATTTGGCACTAAAATTGCCTTAACAGGTATTTCTCTCAGTTTTATTACACATCTACCATCAAACAAACAAAAATCAAGCGTAATAGCATTCTCTAAAGTATCGTACTTTACCCCCCTTACACTTAAGATGAACATTGTCCCCAATGTTCAAATAACAAGATGTAAAAGTAAATAAGGTAAAAGAATGAAATCAAATACTCCCCTGATTCGTTCGGTGGATAAAGAGGTAACATGGTTAGATCTTCTTCCAAGAGAATGTAGAAGCTCCAAGACTAAAGCATCGCCAAAAGCTTGATTCCACATACATCTCCTTGTCCAAAATAACCTGTTAAACCTGAGAAAACAAACACGAAAACCTGCATAACATCGGCGGGATAAATTCTATATAAGGATATAATGCTTGTGTAATGATTATTTTGCAGATTCCTGGAGTTTATAAGTTAGAGATTTAATAAAAACTTTTTATGAAAACAAAACTTTCAAAAATTTCAGAAAATTAAAACCTGACGCCGTCAGGTTGTAATGCCTGACGCCGTCAGAAATGATCTGACAGAATTCTCATGTTTAAGTTTCCGGAAAATTTCTGGAAAAACCTATACCTTACTTCCTGGAAATCCTGCAAAATATCATTATGACTCGATACAAGCATTTGACTCAAACAATTACTAATATGTATGTTAATTTAATATTGTTATGATTCATGTTCATTTGTTCTAATAAACCGATTTGGATTTCCCTTACACTTATCTTTTGCAAAATACCTTTATATGTAGTTAAGACGAAGTTAAAAACAAGATAAAGCATTTTCACAATTTAGTTTTGAACATGAATCAATAATAATAAAAATTAAACATACATACGGAAACAAATAAAATCAAACAAACAAATAAATAAACACACAAAGCAAATAAAGCTTGGGTTGCCTCCCAAGAAGCGCTTTTCTTTATTAACGAGTCTTGTAGCTAGAATCAAAGTCCTTCTACCCTATGTAAGTGAGTTCGTCATCGAGGACGTCTTTAGGGTTAAGCTTGGATTGAAGTTTCCTATTGGTCCGCTTAGTACAATATATCTTTTCAAACTTCTCTCCATCCGGGTCATACAATGTCATCTTAATATGCCATGACCCATCTCCATCTTTGGGTGGTTTGTCCTAATCCCACTTATGATCATCGTCCTCACAAGTCCACTTATTCATCCCTAGGTTAATTGGCAAAACTCCTAGGAACTCAATCATCTTCCTAAAACTAGAGGGTCTTCAAATGGATCCAAATTTTGGTGTCCCTAGCCAAGAGTTGCTCTACCGTATGTGTTCGGTTCACAAAGTCCTCTTCTAGGTAAAATGGGCGTTGGGGTCCTATGAAGTCTCTATCGATCCAAGGTCCATATCTAGATGGTCTCCTATTTAATTCTAACCAATGGGGTGTTGGTTCCTCACTAGTATCATAGGCATGTTTCTTCACATCATAGACTGACCAAGTATCACCTTCTCCTACCGCTATCTTAGATTCCTTACAATCAATCATAGCACTAGCGGTCGCCAAAAATCCTCTACCTATCAACAAGGGGCATGTAGGGTCGCTAACCATATCAAGGACGTGGAAATCGGCTAAAATGGTTAGTTTTCCAATGTGTACTAACACGTCTTTGACTACTCCAATCGGGTAAGCAACACTCCCATCCGCTAAGCCTATTATCACCCCGGTTTCTTCAAGTTTTCCTAGTTTTAGAGAGGTGTAGAGAGGTAACGGAAGTAGGTTAAGGCTTGATCCAAGATCGGCTAATGTGTCATAAGCCTCTGAATTACCGATCTTGCAAGGTAGAACAAATAAGCCCGGATCATCTAACTTCTTAGGTAGCTTGTTTTGAACGAAGGCGGTCCCTTTTACGCCTAACTTGAGCTTCTTCTCATCCAACACATCAATAACCGGACTTTCAAGGTGGAGCCCCTTGAATTCATTGTCAAGGTTTTGAGTGGGAGGTGTTTCAACTATGTTGTTGACCAATTTGGATATCATAACTTCTTGGTCATTTTGAACGACTTGGGTTTGTTTGAAACACGTGCTCATGGAATTGACCGAATAATATTGTGGACAAGAACTAGGAGACGAAACTGACGAGATGGCGTTGACGTTTAGTTTGGGTTCTTGACTGTGTTGCTAGGGAGTGCTCCCATTTCTCGGTCATTGAGGGCTTTCAACAAAGTGTCAATCTTATTGCTCATCTCGCTTTGTTTTTGTTTGAAATCGGCTTCAAACTTGGCCAAACGAGCTTCTTGAGATGCCATAAATTGGGACATCAATCCTTCAAAGTTATTGGTACTAACATTGCTGGAAGGATTGTTGTTGAAAGTACGGTTCGAGTTGGAACCGCTTGATTGGAAACGATTAGGTGGGTTGGAAGAATTGGTTTGTTGTGCGTTTTGGTTTTGTTTCCACCTAAGGTTTGGGTGATTTTTCCATGAGGGGCTGTATGAATCACTGTAGGGGTTTGGCTCGGGTTTGAAAGTGTACCACTTGTCTCCCGCTCCGTCGGTACGCGAGGATGCGTAGTCCGCAAAAGCTTGTTCGGGGAGTTCCATGCAATCACGAGTGTCGTGGGGACCACTACATAATTCACATGAAGAAGTGATTTTGTTCATTCGAGTTTGGCTTCTAGAAGAGGTTTAGTTGAGCCTCAGTAGGAGAGTTTTATTCAAATAGGGATCATCCAACTTCGTTGTCATAGAGCAAGATCTTCAGGAGAGCCTGATTGTCGCACTGTCGTAGAAACCGATTTCAAGTTTGCCTCGTGGATTATATGGTCATGAAGATTGACTTGGAGAAAGTCTATGCATGGTGAGGGACTTCTTGGAGTAAGTCCTTGAATCGAGTCCATGCCTCGTAGAGGGTTTCGCCTTGACGTTGTTGGAACATCAAGATATCATTTCTTAGCTTGGTAGTTCTTCCTGGTGGGAAAAACTGAGCAAGGAAACGAGTGGTGAGATCATCCCAAGAGGTGATGGATCCTGCGGGTAGACGCTCTAGCCATTGACTAGCTTGGTCCCGCAGAGAGAATTGAAAGAGACGCAGTCGGGTCGTCTCTCGAGTGGCAACATCAAGGTCTATGGAATCAACAATTTTGAGAAAGTCCTTGAGATGTTGATTAGGATCTTCGGAACGAAGTCCATGGAATGCGCATCCGCTTTGCACCAATCCGGATGGTGTCGGATCGCAAGGGAGTGACATTGGCTCCTTGAGTGAGCTCAATGGTGTTTCGATAGCCATGGTGGCTAGGACGGGAGTAGTCTCCTAAGGTACGGGCTCTAGGAGGTGGGTGTTGTTGTGGTGGTGGGTTGTTGGGATCAAGGATATTACCACCTTCCATGATGTCGGATGGTAATGGTTACGAACAAAGAAACGAAGAAAAAAGATAGACTAAAGAAAACCTAGAAAAATAAAATAAAAATCTCACTAGAAAGGAATCTAGTGAGTAGACCTAATAAAATAAAAATTCAACCTAAACAATAAGCTATTCCCCGGCAGCGGCGCCAAAAACTTGATGCGTGGTTTTGCGACCTTACAACAGGTTTTACCTCTCGAGGGATCTCAAGAGGCTTGCAATCCCCACCAGGCAGTGTACCTGACCGATGTAGTATAGTGAAGTGGCAAGTACCGGGGGATTGATCGTTCTCTAGGGGAATAGTGTCGTTAGGATTGAAAAACTACTCTAATAGGTCTAAGGGTGAGGGAAGATTCTTTTTGTATTTTTATAATTTTTTATAAAAGCAAGTAAAATCTCGGGTTTGAAGGATTGGGCGGAATTAGTTGCTAGTCAACTAACCCAAGTAGCTACAATTGCAAATAAAATAAAATAACTGAAAATGAAAAGGTCGTGGAACTTATATGGGGAGAAATGTGTTTACTTAGATTTCTTTACTCCCTAACTATCTTTTACCGGTTGATTAGTGCGTATTAATTGCGTGGATGACGGGTGTATTCCTTAATACCAATCGAGGGGTGGCGTACGTACTTCCCCAACTCTACAAGCTCCTACTTCACTCCTATGTCGAGCCGGCTAAGAAGCTCCTAACATGGGATCACTAGAATTCGCTCATGCATTAAATACAACCATAAAAACCTTAGTACGCATTGGTTCATGTTTCTTAAGACGTTCAAGCAAGTTACCGTATAGGAGGTTAGCCAGTTTTCTTAAGCCTAACATCGATAAACAATCATCCAATACAATTAATAACACACTAATAACCAATAATCAATAGTTAGGTTTCATTAGATCTAAGCAAACACAAGATAAATCTAGCCTAGCATGTTAATTAAAAGACAAGAACAAGATATAATCAAACAACACATAGATATATTGATTGATTAAGTGATTACTTATCTTCAATTAAACATGGGAGATCCAAGGGTATAAAAACCCTTAAAAATGGCAGAAATTCGTCTTAGGGTTTCTCCTCACAAAGTTGCACATAATGAATAAAAATTGCAAAACTATATATAGAGTTTAGTGTCTGACGGCGTCACGTTATAGATCTTGACGCCGTCACCTCGCCGTGGCTAGGGTTCCCGGATGGTCTTCCTGACGCCGTCCCTCTTTAATCCTCCAAAATCATCCCTGGCTTATCAAGGCTTGACGACCTTCTTGACGCCGTCCCCCTTTAATCTTCCAAAATTTCTCTGGCTTATCAAGGGCTGACAGTGTCACACTAGAGCTTGACGCCGTCACATGTACTTTCCAGCATATTTTTGAGACTTTGTCGTTTTCTTCACTTTTATGCTCCAAAAACGTCCAAAATGCTTCCTTTTCCAGATTTCTTCTCCAAAGTACCTAAAATGACAAAAGGAACGATTTAGGGCAATATTTGATCAAATAAATACGATTTAGGGCTTAAATGACCCCCTAAAAGCGGTACACTTTTCGCTTCATCAAAAACCTCGAGTCAACTTTTATATTAGTTTTTCGTTTATTTTATTTAATTATTTGCTTATCGATATGGTGTTTCGGGATAATATTTGACAATATGGGATATGATTTGGACGTTGGACTTGGATATGTGTTATTAACCTATGCTTGGATGAGAATTGGACGTTATTGGATTTACGGTATTAGCCGATGGACCTTATAGACGATTTTGGTACTTGAGACAGAAGAGTATGTTAGACTCATAAGAGTTTGACATATTTGGACCCGAACATACACAAAATGGTCGATAAACTTGACAACTAATATATACACGAATGATAGTGTCCAATTATATATATTTAACTTGTAAAATGTGACGATAAAACTTATATTCAAGAGTCGTAACGACTTAGAAATGCTTTATAAACGGACGCATCATGTCCAAATTTTGATAAAATCTTTTATAGCTTAATCTTTTATAATTACTCAATATCCTAAAAACCTTTTCGAAACTTATACGTTTTCTTCCTAAATCATGATGACTTATCGACTATTTGGGAAATGGGTAAAACACTGAAACAACCTATTGATGTTTTTCTTTCTTGTTTTCTTATTTTATTTCTTTTTCTTAATCTTAGTTCTTCTCTCTTTCGTTATTCTTTTCTTCGTATCCATTTGTGTTTGCCGACTTTTATTACTTAACTTCTCGTATCCACACGAGTCTCAAACGTTTATTCCTCTCAAACGCCATTGAAATTAAACCTTTTCATTTCAAATATGAGTATTACTTTATAAATCGCTTTGAGGTTTATTGCTAAGACATACTATTCACTTATTGGGCTGTTCTGAGGTTCATTTGCTGTGCTGTACCAGCTGATCATTTGTGAAATCTTGTTTCTCTATTACTACTAAGGTGTGATTTGTAGCCCCACTTTTACTTTTAAATTGTTTACAAACCCATGGGGCAGATACATGCTATTTACTTATTTTATGAGCACAATTGTTTATTGGTATGCTATTCTTGACTGAAATGATAATGCTAACTACCGTCCTTGCTAAAAGCAAGTCCCTCGATCATGTACCATTAATCACTTGTGAGTAAGCGCGGTTATTGTTTATAGGCCTATAGGAATTGAACCTCCCGCCATGTGGACTAAGGTCGGTCCGCATGTGATGTACTATATTCGAGTTTCACTAGGTATCTGGCAAAGTACCTAGCTTTGGGGGCAACTATTATATTATGAAATTCCGCGGTTACTGTCGACTTACGCCAAGGTTATTGGTGCTGGTTAACGCTTTGTATGTCATGATCTTAGCAAAATTATTTGACGCTTACCCGATATCTTTATTTGTTACATATATCTTCCAGACATAAAATCTTGTGCTCAACTGTTTATTTATTAAACCTATGGATTACACTCAACCTTTGTGTTGACTTTTTAGCATGTTTTATCTCAGGTAATTGATGCATATTTGTGGGCATCGGGAGTGGCTGAAGACTTTTGATGGCTATCTTGGGCTTTTACCATCTGTCTCTACTATCTTTTACTATCTTATCATTCGAAAAACCTTTTGAACTATGTTTTATTTCCGCTGCAACTTATGTTTGAGAGTCTTTTAGACTCAAAATGTTAAATTTTGTATTCGAATGATATGTTTTTACTAAAACGTCTCGTTATGAGATCGTTTTCTATGGGTGTGACTGTCTTACCCCTCACGTAGAACCCCACGCTCCGTTCCGCTGCCATATTCCGAGTTGGGGGTGTTACAGAATGGTATCAGAGCCACTGTTTATAGAGAACGAGGTCATACTCGACTATAAACATTTTTGTGTGTGTCAAAACGTTTGAAATCGATAGCCATCAGCCCTCCGTGCCACTTCGCTCTTTAATTGCTTTACTTAAACTTTTGTGTGTGCATGCTTTTGCGCTATTATATGCTTGGATTTTCCGCTGCTATGTCACTTCATATAAAACTATTTTTATAAAAATTTGGCTAGAACTTTTATACTTTTCCGATACTCCTTGTAGAGTATTATGCCTACACCAGTCCCAACCGGTCAATTATCAGTTACACCCGTTGATCACCCACTTTCACCACCGAGTCCAGAGGAGGACCCACACCCTATTGATGTACCTCACCCGGAGGATGATGAGATGGACGATGATGAGGAGATGGACGATGATGAAGAGATGGATGATGATGAGGAGATGGATGATGATGATGATGATGATAATGACGATGATGACGAGGAGCCATTGGAGGAGGAGCAGGAGGCTCTCCCCATGCCACCTTCACCAGCAGTTTCGGACATTACTTATAAGTCCGATACTTTATATGCATTGGGTCATGCTTTAGCTATAGAGGTGACGTCTACATTTGAGATTGGCGAGTCTTTGACTGCACAGCGAGTTGCCCCTACCGAGCTCAGAGCCGAGCTGAGTCGTTTCAGGAAGGACATCTAATGGTGCCAGGGCCGTTATATGTCGATGTATAGGCGATTGTGTGTGTGACAGTCTGATGTTTTAGAGTTGAAGAAGGAGATTAAGGGAGATAGGAGAGCTACAAGTGATTTATACATAGAGTTGTATGAGCAGGCTGCGAGGTTGAGTTCTACAGAGAAGGCAGATACATAGATTCGGGAGCGTTTGGCGTCATTAGAGTAGAGGATGACAGAGGTCGAGAAGATTATGGAGAAGTTGGACCTTGGAGCGGTGTTCACTGATAATGATAGCCATCACTACCAGCATAGTATTTAGGAGTTGAGGGATGAGATCCATGCCATGCAGTGGCAGGCGTACTATGATAGGATGGCGCGATTCCATTTTGATGACAGTATTGATGTTTTGGCTATGTATGAGGGAGATCGACAGTGAGAATGTAGAGATCAACTTATTTATGGTAGTTTAGTATCATGATAGTGGTTTACCTTTGTACGTACTAAACTGAATAGTTTCAGTTAGTAGATTTTATCAGAAACTTGTAATCGTTTTGCATATCTTGTAAGACTTATAGAAAGTATTAAATCTATGATTTATTTTGGTGATGTACTATTATTGATGTTGAATGCGTGCTATATTATGATGATATCATGGTGTTGTTTATCTTGTGATGTGATTCTATTACGTTAATCAAATTCTTACAGTGTTGTACATTTGCAACGATTGATAGAATTATGCCACCTAGGAAGATGACTCTAGCTGCGATCCAGAAGATGATTGGTGATGGCATTGCCGCGGCGCTTGCCAGGCAAGCAGGTGTTGGCAACCCGAATGTTGGAAAAGCAGGAGTGCAAGCTGTCAATGATAACCGTTTCTGTACTTATAAGGAGTTCGTGAATTGTAAGCCTACTACCTTTAAAGGAACTGAAGGAGCTGTTGGTTTAACTCAGTGGTTTGAGAAAATGGAGTCGGTGTTTCTAAGGAGTAACTGTTCTGAGGATTGCAAGGTGAAGTATGCAACAGGTACCTTGGTGGAGCATGCATTGTCTTGGTGGAACGCTTATGCTCAGGATATGGGGTTAGGGAATGCTTATAATACTTCATGGGAAGAGTTTAAGAAGGAGATGGTCAAGAAGTATTGTTCTCGTAGTGATATGAGGAAGTTGGATACTGAGTTCTACAATTTGGCTATAAAGGGTGTTGATCTTGCTACTTATGTGCGACGATTTCAAGAATTGAAGGTTTTCTGTGCTCACATGGTGCCAGATAATGAGAAATTACTGGAGAAGTTCATTGGTGGTTTACCTTCCAGTATAGAAGGGCACGTGACATCTTACAACTCTCAGAATCTGGATGATGCTATTTGCATATCTGAACGACTTATGGATCAAGTGGTTAAGCATGACACTGTTCAGAAGGGTAACAACTATGACAGCAACCGAAAGTGGGAGGGAAACAGGAGAAACAACAACTACAATGATGAAGCGAAAAGTGTACCGCTTTTAAGGGGTCATTTAAGCCCTAAATCGTATTTATTTGATCAAATATTGCCCTAAATCGTTCCTTTTGTCATTTTAGGTACTTTTGAGGAGAAATCTGGAAAAGGAGGCATTTTGGACGTTTTTGGAGCATAAAAGTGAAGAAAACGACAAAGTCTCAAAAATCGGCTAAAAGTTACCTTTGACGGCGTCAGATTTTACTCTGGACGGCGTCATGGCTTGGCAAGAAAAGGTGGATGTGAAATTTACTCATGATAAGCCAGTGAAAATTGCATGTAAATTCTGACGGCGTCACGCTTTAACCTGATCAAGGGCGTCACGGCTTAATTCAAAGAGGGACGGCGTCACGTTCAAGATCTGACGGCGTCAAGCCTTGATAAGCCAGAACGGATTTTGGAGAGCTAAAGAGGGACGGCGTCAAGAAGGTCATCCGGGAACCCTAAAAGCGGCGAGGTGACGGCGTCACACTCCATAACGTGACGCCGTCAGATCCAAAAATCTATATATAGTTTTGCAATTCTTTGTCATTGTGGAGAGCTTAGTGTGGAATTTTTGGGAGAAAACCCTAAGACGATTTTAGCTTCTTTTTCAAGGCTTTTTGCCTTGAGATCTTCCATGTTACATTGAAAGATAAGTTATCAATTAATCATTCAATATGTCTATGTGTTGTTTGATTTTATCTTGTTCTTGTCTTTTGTTTAACATGTTAGGCTAGATTTATCTTGTGTTTGCTTAGATCTAATGAAACCTAGCTATTGATTATTGGTTATTAGTGTGTTATTAGTTGTATTGGATGATTGTTTATCTATGTTAGGCTTAAGAAAACTGGCTAACTTCCTATTCGGTAACTTGCTTGAACGTCTTAAGAAACATGAACCAAATGCGTACTAAAGGTTTTTATGGTTGTATTTAATGCACAAGCGAATTCTAGTGATCCCATGTTAGGAGCTTCCTAGCCGGCTCGACATAGGAGTGAAGTAGGAGCTTGTAGAGTTGGGGAAGTACGTACGCCACCCCACGATTGGTATTAAGGAATACACCCGTCATCCACGCGACTAATACACACTAATCAACCGGTAAAAGATAGTTAGGGAGTAAGGAAATCTAAGTGAACACATTTCTCTACACATAAGTTCTCACCAACATTTTATTTTCAGTTATTTATTTTATTTGCATTCGTAGTAATTTGGGTTAGTTGACTAGCAACTAATTCCGCCCACTCTTTCAAACCCGAGATTTTACTTGCTTTCATAAAAATATAAAAACACAAAAAGAATCTTCCTCAACCCTTAGACCTATTAGAGTAGTTTTTCATACCTAACGAACACTATTCCCTGTGGAGAACGATCAATCCCCCGTACTTACCACTACACTATACTACATCGGTCAGGTACACTGCCTGGTGGGGTTGTAAGCCTCTTGAGATCCCTCGAGAGGTAAAACCTGTTGTAAGGTCGCAAAACCACGCATCATACAACAACTTCAACAACCGTTACAACAAGAGTCACGCTCACCATAGCCATCACCACAACAACAACAACAACCAGCACCATAACAACAATCATCACCACCAGCAGAACAGAAGACAAGAGACTGTTAAGGCTTATGTGGCTGCACCAGTACAAGTTGGAGGGTATGTTGGGCCGCATCCATTTTGTGATAAGTGTAATCAGCATCACGCTGGACCATGCACAGCTAAGTGTCAGAAATGTCATAAGGTTGGACATATTGCTAAGCATTGTAAGAGCAGAGCTGTGGCTACTGGGAGTAACACACAGCTAGTTGTAACTTTTTTTGGATGTGGAGAGCGTGGTCACTACAAGAGTCAATGCCCAAAGAACACTGGTAGGAGAATTGAAGGCGCTCGTGGTAGAGCATATGTGATGGGCAATGGGGAGCAGCAGCAGGATCCGAATGTAGTCACCAGTACGTTTCTACTCAACAATCTTCGTGTTAAAGTTTTATTCGATTCTAGTGCCGATATGTGTTTTGTATCTTCTACGATTTCACCACTACTTAACCTTATCCCTACCTCCCTAGACACTAGCTATAGTATTGAACTAGCTAGTGGCAACTTAGTTAACACTTGCATCGTAATCCGAGACTGTACCCTAAACCTTCTAGATCACCCGTTTAGTATCGATCTCATGCCCATTGAACTCGGAAGATTCGACGTAGTGGTTGGTATGGATTAGCTATCCATACATCATGCGAGTATTGTTTGTGGTGAACGAGTTTTTCATATCCCTCTCAATGGCGAAACCTTGGTTGTCTGCGGAGACCGTAGCGGAACCCGTTTGAAGATCATATCTTGTATTAAGACCTTGAAATACATCGAGAAAGGATGTCATGCATTCCTATCACATGTGTCCAAGAAGGAGTCGGGAGAGAAGCGACTCGAGGATGTTCTGATTGTGCGTGACTTTCCTGAGGTATTTCCTGAAGATCTGCGTGGACTTCCAACGGTTCGACAAGTGGAATTCTGATTGACCTATTTCCGGGAGCTGCACCCATGGCACGTGCACCGTATCGACTAGCTCCGACGAAGATGCAAGAGTTGTTTAAGCAGTTGCAAGAGTTGTTGGATAAAGGGTTTATTCGACCTAGTTCCTCACCCTAGGGAGCACCGGTGTTATTCGTGAAGAAGAAGGACGGATCATTTAGAATGTGTATTGACTACCGTGAACTGAACAAGCTAACAGTGAAGAACCGCTACCCGTTACCCAGAATCGATGATTTGTTCAACCAGCTACAAGGATCAGGTTACTACTCCAAGATAGATTTACGGTCAGGTTATCATCAACTCCGAGTCCGGGAAGAGGATATTCCCAAGACGGCGTTCAGGACTCGATATGGCCACTATGAGTTTCAAGTGATGCCCTTTGGTTTGACAAACGCACCTGCTGTATTCATGGACCTCATGAACCGAGTGTGTAAACCATATTTGGAAAAGTTTGTTATAGTTTTCATCGATGACATTTTGTTCTACTCCAAGAGTGAAGAAGAACACAAGCAACACCTGACGATAATTCTTAAGTTGCTCAAGGAAGAGCAATTGTACGCAAAGTTCTCTAAGTGTGAATTTTGGATTCGTAAGGTACAATTTCTCGGTCATGTGATTGACAGCAAAGGGTTACATGTGGATCCCACGAAGATCGAAGCTACTGAGAACTGGACAACGCCTTCTAACGCCATAGAAATCCGTCAATTTCTGGGATTGGCTGGATATTACAGGAGATTCATCGAGGGATTCTCCAAAATATCTAAACCGTTAACTACGTTGACTCAGAAGGATAAGAAGTATGTGTGGGGAAAGGACAAAGAAGAAGCATTTCAAACCCTGAAGCAAAAACTTTGCAGTGCACCGATTTTGGCATTACCAAATGGAGTGGAAGATTTCATGGTTTATTGTGATGCATCATATCAAGGGTTAGGATCAGTTTTGATGCAACGAGGGAAAGTCATGGCATATGCTTCCCGACAACTTAAGACTCACGAGGAGAAGTATACCACACATGATTTGGAGTTAGGAGCAGTGGTTTTTGCACTCAAAATGTGGAGGCACTACTTATATGAGACGAAGTGTATTGTCTTTACCGATCACAAGAGTCTTCAACATATTTTGGATCAGAAGGAGTTGAATATGAGGCAACGACGATGGTTGGAAACCTTAAGCGACTATGACTGTGAAATCCGATACCACCTGGGAAAAGCGAACATCGTGGCTGATGCCTTGAGCCGTAAGGAACGGTTGAAGCCGCTGCGAGTTCGAGCTTTGGTTTTGACTATCAATTTAAACCTTCCCGCCCAGATTCTCCATGCTCAAGAAGAAGCTGTGAAACAAGAAGACCTCAAGAGTGAGAATATTTATGGTATGATACAGAAGGAGTTTGAGAAGCGTTCTGATGGAAATTTGTGTTTTAAGAGAAGAAGTTGGGTACCGCGTTTTGGAGGACTACGAGACTTAATCATGCTCGAGTCTCATAAGTCAAAGTAGTCTATACACCCAGGATCCGACATGATGTATCACGATCTCAAGGAGTTATATTGGTGGCCAAACATGAAAGCCGACGTTGCCGATTATGTTCGCAGGTGTCCTACGTGCGCGAAAGTTAAAGCCGAACATCAGAAACCGTCCGGTCTTCTACAGCAACCTGAGATTCCCGAATGGAAATGGGAACGGATTACTATGGACTTCATCACCAAACTTCTAAGGAATTCAACTGGTTTTGATGCTATTTGGGTTATAGTCGATCGACTAACGAAATTAGGACATTTTCTACCCATCAAAGAGAACTACAGTATGGACAAGTTGACTAGACTTTATGTGAAGGAAATAGTAACGAGACATGGAGCACCAATATCTATCATCTCTGACCGTGACAGTAGATTCACTTCTAATGTTTGGCAATCACTTCAGGATTCCTTTGGCACGAACCTCGACATGAGTACTGCATACCACCCACAAACCGATGGCCAAAGTAAAAGGACAATTCAGAGTTTAGAAGATATGCTTCGAGCATGTGTAATTGATTTTGGAAATGGGTGGGATACCCATTTGCCTTTGATTGAGTTTTCGTACAAAAACAGGTATCATGCAAGCATTAAGGCTACACCGTTTGAAGAATTGTATGGTCGAAAATGCCGATCACCCATTTGTTGGGCTGAAGTAGGAGACGCTCAGCTCATTGCACCGAATATTGTTCGTGAGACAACCGAGAAGATCGTGCAAATTAAGAACCGATTGAAAACCGCAAGAGACCGACATAAGAGTAACGCAGATGTGAGGCGTAAACCACTAGAATTTCAAGTTGGAGATAAGGTTATGTTGAAAGTCTCGCCATGGAAAGTCTTGATACGGTTTAGTAAGCGAGGAAAGCTGAACCCGAGGTACATTGAACCGTTCAAGATTTTGAACAGGGTTGGTCCTGTAGCCTACAGACTGGAACTACCTCCTGAGCTTAGTAGAGTACACCCCAATTACCACGTGTCAAATTTGAAGAAGTGTTTATCCGATGAGACAGCCGTAATTCCACTCGATGAGATTCAGATTGATGAGCAATTGAACTTTATTGAGGAGCCCATCGAGATTATGGAACGTGAGGTCGAACGACTAAAGAGGTGCCGTATTCCCATTGTGAAAGTCTGTTGGAATTCCAAGAGAGGAACCGAGTTCACCTGAGAACGCGGAGACGAGTTCAAGCGCAAGTACCCTCACCTTTTTGAAACCAGAACTGATAAGTTAAATTAAAATCCGGGACGGATTTCCCAATATGATGTATGTGCTGTAGCATCCGGTAATTTTCCAAACCCTTGTCACTAGCCAAATATTTATTTTTGCATCACCTTAGTATTTAAACTTTTTTCTGAACTTATTTGAACTTGAGAAACGCGAGATATCTTGAGAAACATGAACGTTATCCCTTTATTATATCAGCACAACCTAGAAAGCATGAAACGAATCAAATTTTCCAAATAAATTAACTTCGAGAAAGTTATGCATATTTATACTCGTTTTTACTAGAAAAATTATTTCGAGAACAATGGCGCAAGTTTCGTAATTTTTCGAGTCCATTTGGTACGTCAAATGGGTCCCACAGTGATTATTGTAAAAGTTTCACAAACTTGTCTCCGCCTGAAGTTACACCGCACCCCCTCCAGTTTATTTTGTCCACCTTTAGTCCCCCACCCCATATAAAAACTATTTTCTTTATTTCTCTTCTCATAAAACACACACACACAACTCATCTTCTCTCTCTCTCCCTCCCCTTGGCCGGAAACCACCGCCGGCCACCACACCACCATCGCCGGAAAATATTCCGGCCAACCCCCAAACTTCACCACCACATAGATCGGGACACCCTTGTCCTTTCTGGAACGTTTAAGCTCACGAGGAGCTCGTTTGATACCCAAACACCACCACCAAAGTCAACATCACCACCACAAGACCACCACCACCACCATTTCATCTCTTTCTTTCTCGGTAAAACCCTCACGCTCCCCTTTCCCTTTTATTTTTAAATTAAAACCGAAACCCTAACCCTAGATCTTTAATAAAAACATTTTTAATATTAAAACTTGTTTTAAAACTCTTGGTTTTGATAAAAACCGTGTGGATCTAAGTTTTGGCCGTGAGAATCGTTCGGACTCAGTCTGAGTCACGTGACTTAGCCGAGTCAACTCGCGAGTTGACCCAGGGTGAGTTCTTGTTGTTTTTGATTTATTTTAACTTGTCTTCTTGTTTTGAAGCTTGGTTTGGATTTATATTGGATTTTGGTGTTGGTTTTGTCTCGGCCGAGAGCCAAGTGGCCTCGTGTAGCCTTGAGCCGTGACTCGTTAAGTCACGGCATAGCTTTAGGGAGTTTGTCTTGGTTTGAGTTTGGATAGATCTGGATTTGGTTGTATTAGTGGTTAGGCCGAGAGTCCTATAGCTCGAGTGGGAGTGAGCCGTGACTCAAGGGAGTCACGGCTAGAGTTTTAGTTGATGGTCATGTTGGTTTTGGATTTGTTTTGGGTTTGAGTACTATCCGAGAGCTCATAGGCTCAAAAGGAGCCAAGCCGTGACTCGTGGGAGTCACGGCTATGGTTGGTTTGGTGTTTTGTGTAACGAACTGCAAAAATCTCTAAAATTAACAACTTTTAATTATATATTAATCTCTGTCATTATTTTTAATCACCATTTTTACGGGAAAATTTGAAAATTTCTTATTATCTTATTTGGTTGGGATTACGATATCACAAAAATTCACCAAATGACGGGACGAGTTCAACGATAATTACGAAGGTTAATTATTACTAATTAACTCTTAATCGTGCCAAAGTTTACCAGCCCAACTTCATCCCATCGTTACTATTCATCAGCCCATATTCCAAGCCCAACTTCCTATTTATAAATCTATGTAATATCGACTAGAATACCTCTCCAAAAAGCTTCTCGTTTTCTCAAAGTTTAAACGCAACATCTGTATATTTTTATACCATCTCATTTCTCACCTAGCCAACTATAAGTGTGCCAAGTTTTAGAATTTTATGTCGAGTATTGATGTGGTTTCGAAAGGCAAACAATTCGATCAAGAACAACCCAACTCGACATAGTTATAAATTAAAAACTTAACCGTTTTGACTCCGGTTTGTCTCTATGTGTTTCTAATAATATTTCTATCATGTTACCATGTTAATAATTGAGTTTTATCAGCAAGAATGAGGTACTACACGATTTTTCCAAATCGTGTGTTATATAAAATGTCTAGTCGACATATCTTTGAGTCACAAGACAAATACCATCTTTTGTGCTCTCTCATATTATTCCTAGAGTCCTAGGATGGCAGTAAAAGTCTCACAATAACTGACAATGTATGGTTGCTAGTGTTTGTGAATTATTGGAGCATACGTGTTCTAAAAACGTCTTCTATATTTACTTCTCACTCACTACCTCTCTTCATACATTAAATACACTCCTAGCAACTTTCATTCATCCATAATATCATCTCTGAAAATCCAGAAGCATTCATTCGAGCGCTTAGAATCTATCAAGGGAAAACGGGTTAAAAGTATATATCGTATACTTGTTATATCAAACGTGGGTTATTATCTTTGAGTTCTTACCGTCTCACATAGTCTCTACCATCCTTAGAACCGTTGTAAGTCATCTCAAACCAAGTTCCAATTCGCCTCGTTCATTTATTATTACACATGCATCGTTTTTAATATACTCGAACGTATATATTATTTGCATATTTAATTACGTAAGCATATCACGTAGCACACCAAAAAGTGGCGAGCCTCCATCTTGGAAGGCCTAGGAGTCACCATGCACACCTCGTTCACCTTTATTTCCATGTTACATGCATCATTCGAACCTATTTTTGAACCATGTTCCATCGTTAAAATCTGTTAAATACTTAGAAAATATTCTAAGTCTTTTACTTTTAAGTTTTAATTACACGTTCCATGTCCTACTATAAACGACCTTATATATTGGAAATGGACTTAACGAGCATACTATATTATTACATAACCTGTTAGACCACCTAGCTAGCTACCACTTTCGTTTAGATGACTCGTAAAAATAAGCTCATCTAGATACTCTAAATCGTCCAAAGCAAATCGCCAAAAACCATTTCACAAACAGTCATAAGTTAGCGACATGGGCTTTTCAGCCCATTAAGCAGTTTTTAAGCTATAGAGATAAGCTAACTTATCTAGGCTTTTTGATATGAAAATAGAATATGAAAAATGATATTTTTGATGAGCTCAACTCGTCTCACGATGTACGGATTTTAAAACGTTAACGGGCCACTAAATGAATCGTTAAAAGCCCATTAGAGGAATAATAAGCTATAGACCATATAAGCAGTTAAAATAAGTTTAGTTAGACTTGAAAAGCCTTGGAAAATTTAATATAAATTTTCCCCATAATTTTTGGACTTTTGGACTAAAAATGTAACGCAAATCACTTAGAGGGACTAAAACTGTCAACCAAGTAAAACATGGACTGAAAATGTAAAAATAGAATCATTAGGGTATAAATTGACATATTATTAATTTCCAAGCTCAGAATGATTTATTGGACAAGTAGTGGACTATAAATGTAAATTATATATAATAAAGGACTAACGGTGCAACGCTAACACCGTTAGGGTAAAAAGAGTAAAAACTGGAAAAGGACAAGGACCAACATATTATATTTGACATTCTTATTTTATTTTCCATTTTACGTCATCCCATCACGTCACGTGCATTTTTGTATAATTCGTTTATTTAATAGTTAACGTTCGTTATATTTATATAAAACGTTTTACACGATTTAACTTAACGATTCGTTTCCCCACTTTCGAGGAAACGTTTTTGTTGGTTCAAAAACATAAAAACAAGATAATATTATGAAATATATTACTTTTGAACTTTAGGCATTTTAAGCATATCATATTCTCATTCTAAAGATCAAATCGTTATCCGTTCTCGTTATCACTTCCATCGTTCGTATTTGGTCAGATTCTTAGACTTCCCTTATATTCAGGTCTCATATTGAAGACATTTCCGTAATCGTTCCCATAATCTTACTTGACTTCATAATTCCATCTCGTCAGATGCGCTCAAGGTGAGTCATAGTCCCATTTTTATACTTGTTTTATAAATACTCTTTGGGGGAGATACATGCTAAATGACATACTTTTAATTTTATAAGTACATTGAAAAATTAACATGATTTACTTGGAAATATAACTTCTGCTTATATGTTTTGAATTACTCCTTTGGAGAGATAGATGTTTGTTTTACTAGCAAATGGCTTGCTTAGGCTTAAACACTGAAGATAGTATGTTCAAACTGCTTGTGGTAACGCGATGTTAATTTTTAAGATAAACATTCAAGTAATATCGTGAAGGTACAGATCATTGTTATATATCATTTCAAGACTTCATTGGGGATACTTGCTAGAAAAGAGCATAAGTACTTTAAGGTTCATCGTTACGTTCATATTGCCTAAGTTACCGTATTACCATAAAGCCCCTCTTATCATGAGCCATTAATCACTAGTACGTGAACTCGAATATAGTGGACAGCTTCGAAACCTGTTGAAGGCTGACAACCTATCCCACTAAATACTGGACGGAATGCCTTTGTGGTTAGTCGTATTTAGTCGCGATACACTATATTCAACAAAAATAGGAATTGGCAAATCACCTATCATTCGAGGGCCATAACTCATGCCATTGATTTGGATTGTTTCTCCCTACCGAATTTCGGTATTGTCAAGTTTTGCGTGTCATGAGGCTTAGAGCAATATATATATATATATATATATATATATATATATATATATATATATATATATATATATATATAATATATATATATATATATATATATATATATATATATATATATATATATATATCCAGATACAGTTGTACTAAGAAATTCATCAAACCTTCAGTTATAGATCTTTGGCATAACATTATTGGTTCCATTATAGAATCTCAGGCATAACATCATTGGTTGAACTATAGAATCTCAGGCATAACATCAGTGGTTCCATCTTATCGTTAGGATTATGATCCACTACTTGAACTTAACTGAATATGTATATGATTTATTTGTGGTTATACTCAACATCTCTCATTACTTGTTTCATCACTGTTAGTATTTATTACGGTTATTACTTCACTTTTAAATTCATTAAAATAAATGCTTTTCCATTTAACTCTATGAACTCACCAACCTTAGTGTTGACACTTTAAGCATGTTTATCTCAGGTAATTAACGGAGCAGAACAAGACACGGAGCGGGCATTATTTACTCTGATAAATTAAATGGTGTAAAAATCAAATATGTCATTCTTTCTAAAATATCAAACCCTTTCATGGGATTTACAAATAAGATATTTCACCTTTATATCAAAAGTATTATTTGAATGACAAATAGCTTTCAAAACGCCTCTTTCGAGCCGTTTTCTATAATTATAACTTCGATCCTCACCGTAACACCCTAATTAGTCTTCCGCTGTTATCTCATAAATTAGGGGGTGTTACAGATTGGCATCAGAGCTTGAGTTATAGAGAACCAAATGTTTTCAAACATTGAACTATAACTACATTTTCAAAATGAATGATTTTACACCATACCATTTTACGCCCTCCGTGTCTGCAGATTGTCGTGCTCAATACATTACCTATTAAGATTGTTTTACAATAATCTTTTTATGCTTGATAATTACTCTCACAACTTCATTATTTCGCGTTTACCGTTACATCTTTAACGTACGAATTATTTATAATTATTATTTTCGGATTACTACCGTATCATGTCTTCCAAACCTATTAATATTACCAAAACTACCATTCATATTACTCGTACGTCACCTACTTACTCACCCCTACGTTAGAGACTCAGGAGAGCTACTGAATCTTATTCAGATGAGGAGTTGATTGGTTTTCCGACAACATTCGAGGCTGGACAGAATTTACGCCAAGAAACAATTTGAAAAGATGTTGAGCCAAATTCTCCATTACCTGACGCTTCAGATTTCTCAATACCATACATCTCAGACGATATGTCTTTACCTAATCCCTCTAACTATAATTTAAACCCTCGTGATTCAATATGGAATATTCATTATCAATAAGCCAGCACTCTAGACATTCACACTGAACAGCTGGAAGAGTTACAACCATTACGTTTTGAATGGTACGACCATAACATTGACACTCTGTTCAGAAGAGCCAATGCCAAGAGACAAGCATGTGCCAGGAACGCTTCTCAGACATGAAAGCTGCACAACTAGAACTTGAGGCAGAAGTTAAACGCCTACGTCAAGGACATAACTGATCTTAAGATCATATGTATCGTTGTTGTACCCACTAAACCAAATAGTTTTTGGTTAGTGTTGACATATTTTCCAATAATCCTGAAACTCTCAGAACTTGTAACCAACCTTTAATCAATAACAACCTCCTGTTGTTATATCTCAATGTGGTGAATAAATTCTTTCTATCATACTCTATCATGATGCGATGCATGCATGTAATGATTCCTCATCCCCTCATTCAAAATCTCACCATTTGTTACTCTCGTTGGTATACAAATGACTTCACACAAATCAATGGAGCATTAATAATGGACCTTGTATCGTTGTTTTGCAAAAACAATCAATCAAGTTGTTAATACTATATTGTTTACAGTGATTATATCCAGACTTACCATGATATTACCTATGATTATCATGATTCCTTATACCTACCATAACTAGGCAAAAACCATAGAATTTTCTAAGACAAATTTCGGAAGAAAACTTGATGAATGAAGAGAAAGTTGCTGAACTTCAACTTTTGTAGAGGAATTAGTTTGTTCCTTAGCAGTTCCATATCTAAGAGTTGATCGTTTATCTACAATACTACCCAGACGCATCTTGAAATTAGATTACAGTAGGGATTCAATTCAGTCTATCATCAATGAAATAATTAGCTCCATATTCTTTCACTAAAGGGCCTAACGAAGGGCTGAAGCAATCCAGAAGTTAGTAACCAACATCATTGCAGTAGTACTCGAAGTACCTATAGTAGCTCGTCCGAGTAGCAACAATAGGACAACCGAAGAAAAGAAAACGACTGCGTCTTATAAGAATACCTATGAAAGTTTCATGGGTTGTAGACCAACTCACCTTAAAAAGTACAATAGGAGTGACTGAACCTACCATCACTATTACCAAAGGATTACAAGACCAAAAGTTAAAAGGGAAACTTCAAGAATCAGTGCTCAACTCATAATACCATTTAGGACAAAAAGATCAGTGAAAAAGAATGGAAGATCTTTAGAACCTCATTAATGTTAAGGGATGACACCTATGCTTAAACAGAAGAAAAATTCTTGTTATAGAAAAATAAACCATAAGTTCAAAACTCTCTAAGTTATATTACTTTTATACCTTACCTTAGGTACGATGGATGTAACCTAAGTGTAATAATTATCTTTCCACTGTATGAAAACTCTATCTTGTAATATTTCCGTAATAATCATAATCAACGTCTATTTTCAATTTCTATTCCATTTACTCTATTCTTAGTCGTTACGTAACAATACACTATTATCATCTTAGGAATCTGGTTAACATCATTTCTGACCGAACTATAGATTATTACCACCTGGTAAGAATCCTCACCTAAACCCTAAGATCCATTTCAAAGATATCCTAGTATCACCCTAGAAATTTTCAACTCATTACCGTAGTGTGAACAAAAATTTTCTAATACTTTTGGAAAAATAATTATGTTGTCATTTTACAAAAACAACGCGTTGAACCCCATCTAAAACTCTTTGAAAAGCATAAATACCACTGTGACTGAGCCAAGCATCACATCATTTGGTCCTCAATTATACATAGCCTAGCTACCTATGTCTAATTTAGGAAGAATCATGTCATAAATGGACCAGTTATCTTTTGGAAATTCTTTAATAACAATCTTCATTCAAAAGCAAAATTCTTGAAATAAAACAAACTGTTCATAGAACATCACTTTTAACCAACCCCAATAGATGTCTACACCTATTACCCATCACCTTTATGATAAGAAACCGAAAATAATACAAACATAAAACTCTAAGAATTCACAAAGACTTATGGAAAGAAAAAATAGCATATATTTTATTAGAATCCACGGAAGTTAATACATAGAGATAAAATTAGCATCGGAAGTGCTAATGTTACAAGGATTATAATAAAAGGCATAGAATCGCCAATAGATCCTAAGCATAAAGACAAATAAGTTTTATTTCACAATTATTGAGGATTACATAGAAACCCAACAAAGACTTATTTTAACAATCCTAACGTAAGACTATTGCCTCCATATCTTATCCACAACAAATGATAGAACCGTGAGTGGTATAAGAAACACCAAAAGCCCGACCACAACTTCATAATCTTCATATGGGACGAAAGTCAAATAGGTGACGACAACAACGATATATACCATCGCGATAATAGTAATTAGGCTCGGCATTTTTGGAAGTATTAAATGAGAGAAAATGGCTGGTGGAAGAATATGAAATTAAATTGGGTATTTATAGGCTAAAATCTAGCCGTTATATCACTATTCATAGCCGTTACATTTCACTATTCATGACCGTTGAGATTCACTGTTCACTAGCCGTTAAATTTCCACTATTACTGACCATTATTTCCACTATTCACAGCCCTTTGATTCATTAGTTGCAACATTTAAGTTTACTTCATCTAAGTACGGATAAACCTAACGAAATCTCGTTTCCTTGATTTTCGGATAAAAATCTCTCGATAACCCTCTGTTCATAATTCCTCACTTTAGTAATCACTTTAAACTTGAATTTCGGGATGAAATTCAGAGTGACAGGTAGGTACTGTGACGAACTGCAAAAATCCCTATAATTAACAACGTTTAATTATATATTAATCTCTGTCATTATTTTTAATCACCATTTTTACGGGAAAATTTGAAAATTTCTTATTATCTTATTTTGTTGTGATTACGATATCACAAAAATTCACCAAATGACGGGACGAGTTCAACGATAATTACGAAAGTTAATTATTACTAATTAACTCTTAATCGGGCCAAAGTTTACCAGCCCAACTTCATCCCATCGTTACTATTCATCAGCCCATATTCCAAGCCCAACTTCCTATTTATAAATCTATGTAATATCGACTAGAATACCTCTCCAAAAAGCTTCTTGTTTTCTCAAATTTTAAACGCAACATCTGTATATTTTTATACCAGCTCATTTCTCACCTAGCCAACTATAAGTGTGCCAAGTTTTAGAATTTTATGTCGAGTATTGATGTGGTTTCGAAAGGCAAACCATTCGATCAAGAACAACCCAACTCGACATAGTTATAAATTAAAAACTTAACCGTTTTGACTCCGGTTTGTCTCTATGTGTTTCTAATAATATTTCTATCATGTTACCATGTTAATAATTGAGTTTTATCAGCAAGAATGAGGTACTACACGATTTTTCCAAATCGTGTGTTATATAAAATGTCTAGTCGACATATCTTTGAGTCACAAGACAAATACCATCTTTTGTGCTCTCTCATATTATTCCTAGAGTCCTAGGATGGCAGTAAAAGTCTCACAATAACTGACAATGTATAGTTGCTAGTGTTTGTGAATTATTGGAGCATACGTGTTCTAAAAACGTCTTCTATATTTACTTCTCACTCACCACCTTTCTTCATACATTAAATACACTCCTAGCAACTTTCATTCTTCCGTAATATCATCTCTGAAAAGCCAGAAGCATTCATTCAAGCACTTAGAAGCTATCAAGGGAAAACAGGTTAAAAGTATATATCGTATACTTGTTATATCAAACGTGGGTTATTATCTTTGAGTTCTTACCGTCTCATATAGTCTCTACCATCCTTAGAAGAGTTGTAAGTCATCTCAAACCAAGTTCCAATTTGCCTCATTCATTTATTATTACACATGCATCGTTTTTAATATACTCGAACGTATATATTATTTGCATATTTAATTACGTAAGCATATCACGTAGCACACCAAAAAGTGGCGAGCCTCCATCTTGGAAGGCCTAGGAGTCACCATGCACACCTCGTTCACCTTTATTTCCATGTTACATGCATCATTCGAACCTATTTTTGAACCATGTTCCATCGTTAAAATCTGTTAAATACTTAGAAATTATTCTAAGTCTTTTACTTTTAAGTTTTAATTACACGTTCCATGTCCTACTATAAACGACCTTATATCTTGGAAATGGACTTAACGAGCGTACTATATTATTACATAACCTGTTAGACCACCTAGCTAGCTACCACTTTCGTTTAGATGACTCGTAAAAATAAGCTCATCTAGATACTCTAAATCGTCCAAAGCAAATCGCCAAAAACCATTTCACAAACAGTCATAAGTTAGCGACATGGACTTTTCAGCCCATTAAGCAATTTTTAAGCTATAGAGATAAGCAAAATTATCTAGGCTTTTTGATATGAAAATAGAATATGAAAAATGATATTTTTGATGAGCTCAACTCATCTCACGATGTACGGATTTTAAAACGTTAACGGGCCACTAAATGAATCGTTAAAAGCCCATTAGAGGAATAATAAGCTATAGACCATATACGCAGTTAAAATAAGTTTAGTTTGACTTGAATAAGCTTCGAAAAATTTAATATAAAATTTCCCCATAATTTTTGGACTTTTGGACCAAAAATGTAACGCAAATCACTTAGAGGGACTAAAACTGTCAACCAAGTAAAACATGGACTGAAAATGTAAAAACAGAATCATTAGGGTATGAATTGACATATTATTAATTTCCAAGCTCAGAATGATATATTGGACAAGTGATGAAGCGAAAAGTGTACCGCTTTTAAGGGGTCATTTAAGCCCTAAATCGTATTTATTTGATCAAATATCGCCCTAAATCGTTCCTTTTGTCATTTTAGGTACTTTTGAGGAGAAATCTGGAAAAGGAGGCATTTTGGACGTTTTTGGAGCATAAAAGTGAAGAAAACGGCAAAGTCTCAAAAATCGGCTGAAAGTTACCTTTGACGGCGTCAGGATTTACTCCAGACGGCGTCATGGCTTGGCAAGAAAAGGTGGATGTGAAATTTACTCATGATAAGCCAGTGAAAATTGCATGTGAATTCTGACGGCGTCACGCTTTAACCTGATCAAGGGCGTCACGGCTTAATTCAAAGAGGGACGGCGTCACGTTCAAGGGCTGACGGCGTCAAGCCTTGATAAGCCAGAACGGATTTTGGAGAGCTAAAGAGGGACGGCGTCAAGAAGGTCACCCGAGAACCCTAGAAGCGGCGAGGTGACGGCGTCACACTCCATAACGTGACGCCGTCAGATGTAAAAATCTATATATAGTTTTGCAATTCTTTGTCATAAGGGTGGAACTTAGTGTGGAATTTTTGGGAGAAAACCCTAAGACGATTTTAGCATCTTTTTCAAGGCTTTTTGCCTTGAGATCTTCCATGTTACATTGAAGATAAGTTATCAATTAATCATTCAATATGTCTATGTGTTGTTTGATTTTATCTTGTTCTTGTCTTTTGTTTAACATGTTAGGCTAGATTTATCTTGTGTTTGCTTAGATCTAATGAAACCTAGCTATTGATTATTGGTTATTAGTGTGTTATTAGTTGTATTGGATGATTGTTTATCTATGTTAGGCTTAAGAAAACTGGCTAACTTCCTATTCGGTAACTTGCTTGAACGTCTTAAGAAACATGAACCAAATGCGTACTAAAGGTTTTTATGGTTGTATTTAATGCACAAGCGAATTCTAGTGATCCCATGTTAGGAGCTTCCTAGCCGGCTCGACATAGGAGTGAAGTAGGAGCTTGTAGAGTTGGGGAAGTACGTACGCCACCCCACGATTGGTATTAAGGAATACACCCGTCATCCACGCAACTAATACACACTAATCAACCGGTAAAAGATAGTTAGGGAGTAAGGAATCTAAGTAAACACATTTCTCTACACTTAAGTTTCCACCAACATTTTCATTTTTGTTATTTTATTTTATGTGCATTCGTAGTAATTTGGGTTAGTTGACTAGCAACTAATTCCGCCCACTCTTTCAAACCCGAGATTTTACTTGCTTTCATAAAAATATAAAAACATAAAAAAAGAATCTTCCTCAACCCTTAGACCTATTAGAGTAGTCTTTCATACCTAACGAACACTATTCCCTGTGAGAACGATCAATCCCCGTACTTACCACTACACTATACTACATCGGTCAGGTACACTGCCTGGTGGGGTTGTAAGCCTCTTGAGATCCCTCGAGAGGTAAAACCTGTTGTAAGGTTGCAAAACCACGCATCAAGTTTTTGGCGCCGCTGCCGGGGAATAGTTATTGTTTAGGTTGAATTTTTATTTTATTAGGTCTACTCACTAGATTCCTTTCTAGTGAGATTTTTATTTTATTTTTCTAGGTTTTCTTTAGTCTATCTACTTTCTTTGTGTGTTTGTTCGTAATTGGTTCGTCACTATGGATAGGGAGATTAAGGCATTCAATGAGCTTAATGAGTTAATTGATAGAGAGAAGTGACTCGCCCGCCTTAGCACGAGCAGTGAGATTGAGCTTAGAGATGACTTAAGGTTAGTTCACAATACCTCACCAATTCTAGAAGGATTAAGTCACCATAAGTTTATCTTTAAATGTCCTTGCCCCGCTAAAAATCGTAAGTACCCATGGATTAGAAAGGGGGGTTATTTTAATGTGAAGGTTCCATGCATGATTGGTCACATGTTTAGGGAGCATACCTATATTGATCTCAAGGCACCAATGAATTTCATGTCTAGGCTTTACTATAACTGGATCATGAGCAATGAGTTGAACCCTAGACAAGACCCGTATGACCCCAATCAGATGTGCAATTTTGTAGGTTTAGCAAGTGGTTTACACGTCTTTATCGGAGATTTCGTTTACCAATGTGATTTTGTGATCCTAGAAGATATAAGGGGGATTATAGATCCGTATTTAGGCGAGATAGTTTTAGGAGAACCCTTCATAAGAACGTCCCAAGCAATTTATGATAAGGATGAAGGTAGTGTGACATTCTCCAGCGAAATAGGATGCATCAAGTACCTGATGCCCCATAATGTGTCTCATTTCTCTAAGTTCGAACCAAAATTTAAGGGCATTAAGGGCTTGGATGTCGATAATATCCCAGCACTCGAGGTTGATAACAATAACCAAGGAAAAGCTAGAGTTAAGTATTCGATGTGTTTGGCCTTAGGTCCGGAATACAAGTGGGATGAAAGAGTGATACAAAGCTTTAAAACCATATTTTTTATGCAAAACGGAAAAACGTAGAACACGTGACTTTGAGTCTAGCTACAAGACTCGTTAATAAAGAAAAGCGCTTCTTGGGAGGCAACCCAATCTTTATTTATTTGCTTTGTGTGTTTATTTATTTGTTTGTTTGTTTTTATTTGTTTCCGTATGTGTGTTTAATTTTTATTCTTATTGATTCATGTTCAAAACTAATTTGTGAAAATGCTTTATTTTGTTTTTAACTTCGTCTTAACTACATATAAAGGTATTTTGCGAAAGATAAGTGTAAGGGAAATCTAAATCAGTTTATTAGAACACAAATGAACATGAATCGTAATAATATTAAATTAACATACATATTCGTATTTGTTTGAGTCAAATGCTTGTATCGAGTCATAATGATGTTTTGTAGGATTTCCAGGAAGTAAGGTAAAGGTTTTTCCAGAAATTTTCCAGAAACTTAAAATGAGAATTTTTGTCAGGTCATTTCTGACGGCGTCAGGGTTTATAACCTGACGGCGTCAGATTTAATTTTCAGAAATTTTTGAAAGTTTTGTTTTTAAAAAGTTTTTATTAAATCTCCAACTTATAATCTCTAGGAATCTGCAAAATTATCATTCCACAAGCATTATATCCTTATATATAGATTTATCCCGCCGATGTTATGCAGGTTTTCGTGTTTGTTTTCTCAGGTTTAACAGGTTATTTTGGACAAGGAAATGTTTTGGATCAAGCTTATGGCGATGCATTAGTCATGGAGCTTCAACATTACCTTGGAAGAAGATTTAACCGTGTTACTTCATTATCCACCGAGCGAATCAGGGGAGTATTTGATTTCATTCTTTTACTTTATGCTTTTACATTTGTTATTTGAACATTGGGGGCAATTTTCATCTTAAGTGTAAGGGGGGGGGGGGGGTAAAAGTACGATTTTAGAGAATACAATTACGCTTGATTTTTGTTTGTTTAATAGTTGATGTGTAATAAAACTGAGAGAAATACCTGTTAGGGCAATTTTAGTGCCAAATTTAAAATTTTTTACAACATATAGGAGTGAAACTTTGATCTTAATGAGCGTCTCACGGATAGGAGTTATATAGACTAGCACAAAAACCGTACCACTAAAAAATTTTCTCCCCCCAAATATGTGAGGTTCGCCCCTAGAATTGGTAGGAAAAGCATTTATGCTATGATGTGTGTACCGGTAGCACTTAGATTCTAGAACTTGCGTTAGGACCATTCCGAGGCCACAAGTGAGACTACATTCGTGTAGTTAGATTTACTACATGATAAGAGGCATTAGGATAAACCCATTGTTTTACACCTGTGTTTTTGTTATAATTACATTGGCTACATTGGTCAAGTAATTCTCCCACACCCTTTGCGTTGTACTCATTTTTAGTACACGATACCCCTAGTACACCCCTCAGAGCCTATCTTTTCGTTTCTAACTTTAAGCATTTTACTTAAAGGAAGAATTTGTTACACCCCACTTAAATGTACACCCAAATCGCCTTAGCCTACCTTGTATGCACTCATTTTTAGTGCAATATTGTGACAACATTTGTTTAAACCCAAGTTAATTATCTAGTTGATTACATGGTTGCTAAGTCGAGTCATATCCTTGTACATATTGTTTTGGGACGATTGGGACTCATGGGTAAAGTACTAGTGTAATGGAGTAATGGGGAAGAACATCATTTATTACCCCCATATGTGCTAAATATTTTAAAAGTACTCCAAGTTTTTCGATTATCTTAATTCGAGTCATTAGAATAGTTATTTGTAAAGTTATGTAAAAATTCAAGTGTAAGGGGAATGCAACGCCCCTATGATGTATTATTTTGGATGGTAGGGCAAAAGTGTATGCAAAAAAAAAAAAAAAAAAAAAAAAAATAAAAAAAAGAAAAAAAAAAAATCAAAAAAATCAAGAAAAATACAAAAAAATGAGAAAAAGAAAAGTAGAAAAAACATACGGACTACCATCCCGTTTCATTTTATGTTTGTTTAATGTTTTTGTTATTTTCTTTCATTAGCTTAAGATTGAGTCGAGTCTTGGCTTAGCAACATTGTATAGTACATGTAATTAATCAAGATCTTTAACTCGCCACCAGTAAAATATCCTTTATCCAACAAAACCGTGTTTTCCTTTTCCCTACACCTAACGTTATAACCCATGTAAAAGCCCTCTTTGATAGTTTATCTTAGGTGCTTACGCCTAGTGGAGGAGGTTTTCGATCCTTTCCCAAGCCTATGGTAATCTATTTGCTATGACAGGTAGTGAGAGATATTATCCGTTTTCATTTATGAGATTTATTTTGATGACACTTGAGAGATGTGAGTATCTAAACACTACTTGTGAGGTGCTAGTTTATAATCTCCGTGCTTATTATGATTAAAGTGGAACGATTATTTGTTGTAATTACTTTTATATTTGCATTAAATGACCCCTAACTTGTATTTTGATTAGAATAAAAGCGCATTTGCTTGAGGACAAGCAAATCTCAAGTGTAAGGGTATTTGATGAAGCGAAAAGTGTACCGCTTTTAAGGGGTCATTTAAGCCCTAAATCGTATTTATTTGATCAAATATCGCCCTAAATCGTTCCTTTTGTCATTTTAGGTACTTTTGAGGAGAAATCTGGAAAAGGAGGCATTTTGGACGTTTTTGGAGCATAAAAGTGAAGAAAACGGCAACGTCTCAAAAATCGGCTGAAAGTTACCTTTGACGGCGTCAGGATTTACTCCAGACGGCGTCATGGCTTGGCAAGAAAAGGTGGATGTGAAATTTACTCATGATAAGCCAGTGAAAATTGCATGTGAATTCTGACGGCGTCACGCTTTAACCTGATCAAGGGCGTCACGGCTTAATTCAAAGAGGGACGGCGTCACGTTCAAGGGCTGACGGCGTCAAGCCTTGATAAGCCAGAACGGATTTTGGAGAGCTAAAGAGGGACGGCGTCAAGAAGGTCACCCGAGAACCCTAGAAGCGGCGAGGTGACGGCGTCACACTCCATAACGTGACGCCGTCAGATGTAAAAAATCTATATATAGTTTTGCAATTCTTTGTCATAAGGGTGGAACTTAGTGTGGAATTTTTGGGAGAAAACCCTAAGACGATTTTAGCATCTTTTTCAAGGCTTTTTGCCTTGAGATCTTCCATGTTACATTGAAGATAAGTTATCAATTAATCATTCAATATGTCTATGTGTTGTTTGATTTTATCTTGTTCTTGTCTTTTGTTTAACATGTTAGGCTAGATTTATCTTGTGTTTGCTTAGATCTAATGAAACCTAGCTATTGATTATTGGTTATTAGTGTGTTATTAGTTGTATTGGATGATTGTTTATCTATGTTAGGCTTAAGAAAACTGGCTAACTTCCTATTCGGTAACTTGCTTGAACGTCTTAAGAAACATGAACCAAATGCGTACTAAAGGTTTTTATGGTTGTATTTAATGCACAAGCGAATTCTAGTGATCCCATGTTAGGAGCTTCCTAGCCGGCTCGACATAGGAGTGAAGTAGGAGCTTGTAGAGTTGGGGAAGTACGTACGCCACCCCACGATTGGTATTAAGGAATACACCCGTCATCCACGCAACTAATACACACTAATCAACCGGTAAAAGATAGTTAGGGAGTAAGGAAATCTAAGTAAACACATTTCTCTACACTTAAGTTTCCACCAACATTTTCATTTTTGTTATTTTATTTTATGTGCATTCGTAGTAATTTGGGTTAGTTGACTAGCAACTAATTCCGCCCACTCTTTCAAACCCGAGATTTTACTTGCTTTCATAAAAATATAAAAACATAAAAAAAGAATCTTCCTCAACCCTTAGACCTATTAGAGTAGTCTTTCATACCTAACGAACACTATTCCCTGTGGAGAATGATCAATCCCCCGTACTTACCACTACACTATACTACATCGGTCAGGTACACTGCCTGGTGGGGTTGTAAGCCTCTTGAGATCCCTCGAGAGGTAAAACCTGTTGTAAGGTTGCAAAACCACGCATCAACAAGTAGTGGACTATAAATGTAAATTATATATAATAAAGGACTAACGGTGCAATGCTAACACAGTTAGGGTAAAAAGAGTAAAAACTGGAAAAGGACAAGGACCAACATATTATATTTGACATTCTTATTTTATTTTCCGTTTTACGTCATCCCATCACGTCACGTGCATTTTTGTATAATTCGTTTATTTAATAGTTAACGTTCGTTATATTTATATAAAACGTTTTAAACGATTTAACTTAACGATTCATTTCCCCACTTTCGAGGAAACGATTTTATTGGTTCAAAAACATAAAAACAAGATAATATTATGAAATATATTACTTTTGAACTTTAGGCATTTTAAGCATATCATATTCTCATTCTAAAGATCAAATCGTTATCCGTTCTTGTTATCACTTCCATCGTTCGTATTTGGTCAGATTCTTAGACTTCCCTTATATTCAGGTCTCATATTGAAGTCGTTTCCGTAATCGTTCCCATAATCTTACTTGACTTCATAATTCCATCTCGTCAGATGCGCTCAAGGTGAGTCATAGTCCCATTTTTATACTTGTTTTATAAATACTCTTTGGGGGAGATACATGCTAAATGACATACTTTTAATTGTATAAGTACATTGAGAAATTAACATGATTTACTTGGAAATATAACTTCTGCTTATATGTTTTGAATTACTCCTTGGGAGAGATAGATTTTTGTTTTACTAGCAAATGGCTTGCTTAGGCTTAAATACTGAAGATAGTATGTTCAAACTGCTTGTGGTAACGCGATGTTAATTTTTAAGATAAACATTCAAGTAATATCGTGAAGGTACAGATCATTGTTATATATCATTTCAAGACTTCATTAGGGATACTTGCTAGAAAAGAGCATAAGTACTTTAAGGTTCATCGTTACGTTCATATTGCCTAAGTTACCGTATTACCATAAAGCCCCTCTTATCATGAGCCATTAATCACTAGTACGTGAACGCGAATATAGTGGACAGCTTCGAAACCTGTTGAAGGCTGGCAACCTACGATAGAACTTATGTACGCCATCATCAAACAAGTTCTTGGACCATTTTGGACTCTAGATTGTTTAGACCTTGATCTAGGATAAACAATATGCACAATGATAATAATTAGCTAAGAATATTATTATTATCACTAAGGTTCCTCGTCATCATCTCCTAACACTAACAATACAAAACCTAGGCATCCATTGTAGGAACTCGATGCCTAGACATAACGAACTATTTTAGACGTCTACATCTTTACACACACACACTAAAACCTACGCCTCTAACCCTCTTTATATAATAGAGGATTAGGGTTACAAAGGATATATTCTATAAATATAAAAGATCTTCTACTTGTTTAAGAATTCTTCCTTTGTCATCTTTAGCCCTTCATCTTTCACATGTTTTGTCTTTATCAACTCAACTATTAGACCCAACAATCTTCCCCTAGTTGATAATGACAAAACCAAGTAAGCACGAACTTCCCCTGAAGTTAATATGTATGAAAGATAAACGAACTTCCCCTTAAAACATGCATATCATCAAGGATTTTCAAGCTGCAATCTTCAATATTAATTTGATGAGACAAAACGACTAAGAATGAAACAAATGGGGCTTAATGTGACAAAGGATGAAACTTCAATAAAAGAAGAGATTACTACAAATCTTTTAATATATTAGGAATATCTTTTGTAAACCCTAATGTCTCTATTATATAAAGAGACATAGGGTACATGTTTTTATAAATAAGTCTTCCAATGTAGTCAATTAAAGTGTGTGTGTGTTCTAGATGTTTGTCTTGTAAACGTCTAGATTAGTTTAGCCTCAAGGATCTTTGATCCCTGTTACTGTTGAGTAACCGTATTATATTGAGGCTGATTGTGATAATGAAAGAAAAACCTTGTTCATAATATTGTTGTTCTTATTGTTGAATATTCCGCTGCGTATCAATATTATGTTCATAGATAATATGAGGTCTAAACAACCTCGAGCTATCAACAATTCTACAGGTGGTATCAGTCCCAGGGGCTCGTGATATCTAGGGATTTGATAAGGTTTTTACTGTTAAAGAGAAGCAGTTTTGAAAAGGTACGATTGATTTTTAAGGGTATTGATTTATTTTTTTTTGTTTTGCGGCAACCAGATACAACAAGCAAAATAATCATATTGATCTGTTTGTCGACAAGCGCATGTTACATTCAATATTGACACCTCGTACTTTTATTGGTCATGGTCATCTCGTACTCATTAATTAGGATTGTTGTTTACTGATTTGATAAAATATGAATCGGAGGCAAGGGTTTACATGATTGGTTATCATCATATTTTATTATTTAATCATGGGTCAGAGAAGGAATTAAGAGTGCTCGGTTTGTTTGATGATTAAAATTTTATTCTCGTACTGATTTGATAATCATGGGACGGTGATTGGACACAAGTGAGTTTAATTTGTTTCTAGTGAATTTGTTGAATATTTAATTGAGGGTCGATGGTGAGCAGCTAAGGGTTGAAAGTTATATTTTGATTTGTAATCGATGGCCCACGTTGAGTTAATGAAGGGACAAGATGGTTTGTTATTAAATTGCAGCTCTCATTATTAATATTGCTACGATTTAGATTATGCTGCTAGCTTTGATCATTCTACTGCTGCTCTTGTTAAAGCTTTCTGCTGCTCGGATATTAATACTGCTGCTATGCATATTGTTTCTGCTGGTTCACATGTCTCTGCTGCTGACTCTACCAATACTAACACCACCAGTGATGCTGCTATTTATGCTTATTTGGCTGAACTTCCTTCAAGTACTGCAGTTATGCCTCAAGATCTGGATGAACTTGATCCTGATGATGTTGAAGAGATTGATTTGCAATGGCAGTTTGCAATGCTAACTATGAGGGCAAGAAGGTTTCTTAAAAGAACTGGTAAAGAACTTAAGTTCAGAAGAAACGATAACGTGGGATTTGACAAATCAAAAGCTGAATGTTATAACTGTCATAAGAAGGGACACTTTGTAAGAGAGTGTAGAGCACCCAAAAGAAACAATGAGAATACCAAGAAGCTTACTGTTGAAGAGCCAAATCCTAATGCTGCTATGGTGTCATGTGATGGGTTAGGAGAGTTTGACTGGAGTGATCATACTGAAGATGGTCCTAATTTTGCATTGGTAGCTGATGAAGAACCTAAAGAACAACAATTTGCTCTTATGGCCTATTCTTCCTCTGGATCAGACTCTGAGGTATCCAATGAATCATCTTGTTCTTTTAAATCATGTCATGATACAATAGAAGTACTTAAGTCTAGCAATGGAGATCTTAAAATGGAGATTGAAAAACTTAAGTTAGACAATCTTAGTTATCAATATGGTTTAAAAAATCTAGAAGAGAAGCTTGAATTTTTTAAAAAGACTGAAATTGAATATGTTGATAAGATCACTAGTTTAGAAATTGAGCTTATTAAGAAAGATTGTGAAATTAAGGTTCTAATGGGGAAAGTAGACGAGGCTGAACAGGCTAGAGATTCAGCTATAAGTGAGACTGAAAAACATGTTGTTAGGGTGGAAAAACAACAATTTGCCACTGACATCCTCAGTAAACCAATAGGAAGACACTTTGCAGACACAGGCAGTGGTCTAGGATACAATGCTGTTGCTCCACCAAAGAACCTTAGTGCCTATGCTCCTCCTACTAGGACATTGTCTTTCATACCTGAGTCTGAGGCCAAACCTGTAGGTGAAACTAGTGAAACTAAAATAAAGTCACCCAAGGTTGAGAAAAAGTGGTCTGATGCACCCCTTATTGAAGATTGGGAGTCTGACAGTGATGATGATGTTGTGGAATCTGATTCAACCCCTAAGAACAAAAAGGAAGAAATTCCTGCTGTTGTTGAATCAAAGTGCCTAAGACTAAAAAGGTTGAGTTTGTTAAACCTAAGCTAGGTAGGAGTATCTCTAGAAAAATGGCTGAGTATGATAACACACCTAGAGTATACCCTAAGAGATCAAATAACTTGCCTAGAGGAAACTAGAGAAATTGGAACAGTCTAGTTTCACAAAGATTAGGTACTGATTTTCAATTACTTAAAAAGGCATGTTATAGTTGTGGTAGTTTTGAACATTTGCAAGAAGACTGCTACTACTATCAAAAACCTGTTTGGAACCAATACACTAGGGTGAACCATAGAAATTTTGCTAGAAAGACTCACCCTCACCCCAAAAGAAACATGGTTCCCAAGGAAGTTTTGATGAGAGATGGTGCTTCTAGAATCATCTCACCTATTGCACAAAAAGGGCCCATAAAGAAGGACATAGTTGATACTGCTGCTAAGGCAGACTCTGCTATTTTGCCAAAAGTGGTTACTGATACTGTTGTGGGCAACCATTTTTATGCTGTTAAGGCCTCAGCTTGCTGGGTCTGGAAACCTAAAGTTAAAGTTTTGGATCATGTTCTCAGACACAGCAGTGCACCAATGCAGTTGAAGAAATTTGACTACTTTGATGCACAAGGCAGATCCAAGTCAGTAATGGCTTGGGTCCCAAAGAGAAACTAATTCTCTTACTTTTTGTGCAGGGCAATCTACAAAAGGAGCTAAAGGATAAATGCATTTTTGATAATGGATGCTCTTCACATATGACTGGAGACCAAAGTAATTTGGAAAACTTTGAAGCTTTGGATGATGGATACGTTGCCTTTGGGAATGACCCTAAAAGAGGTAAAATCGTTGGTAAAGGCATCATCAGAACTGGCAAATTGGATTTTGAGAAAGTGTATTTGGTGAATAGACTAAAGTTCAATCTTTTTAGTGTCTCACAAATGTGTGACAGAAAGAATTTTGTTCTTTTTACTGACACTGAGTATCTTGTCTTATCTCCTGACTATAAGATACCTGATGATAAATTAGTACTTCTTAAAGTCCCTAGAAATGACAACATATACAGTGTGGATATAAAGAACATTATTCCCAAAAGAGATTTAACTTGTCTATTTGCCAAAGCCACTATTGATGAATCCAAACTTTGGCATAGAAGGCTTGTCAATTTGAACTACAAGGCTAACAACAAGTTGGTGAAAGGGAACTTGGTCAGAGGATTACCTTCAAAGGTCTTTGAAAACCTTGAAATATGTGTTGCTTGTCAGATGGGAAAGCAACATAGAGCATCTTGTAAGTCCAAAGTGGTGAACACTATTTTTGAACCCTTGTTTATGTTACATATGGACCTATTTTGACCTACTTATGTGAAAAGCTTGAACAAAAAGATGTATTGCTTAGTGGTCACTGATGATTTTAGTAGATTTACTTGGGTATTCTCCTTAGCTACTAAGGATGAGACTTCTAGCATTCTTAAGGCTTTTATGACAAGGATAGAAAACCTATTTAATCACAAAGTTAAGGTCATCAGATGTGACAATGGAACTGAATTTAAGAACCATGTGATGAATCAGTTCTGTGAGGAAAAGGGTATAACAAGACAGTTTAGTGTGGCTAGAACTCCTCAGCAAAATGGAGTTGCTGAGAGGAGGAATAGAACATTAATTGAGGCTGCTAGGACCATGTTGTCAGAGTCTAAGTTACCCACTACCTTTTGGGCTGAAGCAGTCAACACTGCTTGCTATGTGCAAAATAGGAGTAAGGTAGTTAAGCCTCATAACAAGACCTCTTATGAGTTGTTACATGGTAAGAAACCCCTGATAGATTTCTTAAGACCATTTGGGTGTCCTGTTACTATCTTGAACACCATTGACCACCTAGGCAAGTTTAGTGAGAAAGCAGACATAGGTTTCTTTGTTGGATACTCCACTCATAGTAAGGCTTTTAGAGTCTTCAATCAAAGGACTGGGCATGTGGAGGAAAATTTACATGTTACAGTTAGAGAAACCACACCTAATGTTGCTGAAAAAGGTCCTGAATGGATGTTTGATATTGATTCTCTAACCAAAAGTATGAATTATCAACCAGTCATTGCAGGTACAACTGACATGTCTGCAGGTACACAAACTAACCCTTCTGCAGGTACACAAACTAACCCTACTGCAGGTACACACACACACTAAAACCTACGCCCCTAACCCTCTTTATATAATAGAGGATTAGGGTTACAAAGGATATATTCTATAAATATAAAAGATCTTCTACTTGTTTAAGAATTCTTCCTTTGTCATCTTTAGCCCTTCATCTTTCACATGTTTTGTCTTTATCAACTCAACTATTAGACACAACAATCTTCCCCTAGTTGATAATGACAAAACCAAGTAAGCATGAACTTCCCCTGAAGTTAATATGTATGAAAGATAAACGAACTTCCCCTTAAACCATGCATATCATCAAGGATCTTCAAGCTGCAATCTTGAATATAAATCTTCTTCCCCTTTTTGTCATCATCAAATAGGGAACGAAAAGTATGCAACCTTGATCTTCATAACCATGAACTAGTACCATACTTCCAATCTGATCTTTCAATGTCTTGAATCGCCCTCCATTAATGAACACCAAAACGCTTTCTTTTATAAATGAATCCAAGACATAAAAATCCCAAATCTTTAGTAAAAGTACCAACAAGCAATCATGAAAACCTTCACCTCGATGTAGCACATAAATGGTTAATCATTTGAACATTTAAGCTTCCCCTGAAACCCTTATGTTAACCATTTGAAAGAACTTGTCGAATAACTAACCAACAATAATAACGAACACCATGTTGTACCATCCATGAATGAGCATCCTAATTCCACATTAGGTTTGAAAGATGACAACAATAATATACGATATCAAGCTATAGTAAATAATGTAAAATAGTTCTTTGGTAAAGCAGTAGAAACCATGTAGAAAAAGTAACTATCTCCAATTAGTATTAACATGATTACTGCCTCAATAAACTCTCACGAATATCCTGTGTGTGTCATCCAATATCCCATGTGTGTGTCTCAAATCAATAACCAATGCTTCCCCTTACTGCTTGTAAATCATGCAACTATATCGAACCATAAAACTCTTTACTTGTCGCCATAAATCATCTAAACGCAGCAGTAGGAATTACAAAGAGCATTACTAACCAAAAACTAGTAGCAGCTGAATCTTATAACGAGCAGCAGAAAAATAAAGCTAGCAGTAGAAAAATTCACATCGAGCAGTAGAATATAAACGAGCAGCAGTATCATATAATTCTCAAACTTTGATCTGCTTCAACTTTCCATTAATATTCTCCTACAGCAGCACTTTTAAATAATTGTTTATATCAAATCACAATCGACAAACCTTGAATATTCAACCTTTAATTCGTACGAGATACAATGAATTAAATACTACCGATCTGCATCATGGTCCACTAAATATTTTAAATAATCGATTTACCAAATTAATGAATTTCCACCGACCCACTTTAAAAATTGTGACCAATTAATATTCTGAATTGCAATATCCTTTGTGTTTTTCACTTTTGTCGACAAGTGAAGGTGTGATCAGCCATGAGATTAAAATACGAACCACAATAAATTCTTCAACCAATGACATCTTTGTCGCCATATGAATAAATGGTATGAGATTTATATGAATAACAACACTAACCATTTATCAATTCATGTAATACGATAAAAAAAAACTTCGATTAATACTTACTTCAAAACTGCTATTGTCGACATAAACCTTGTAACATCCCTAGATCGAGAGCCCCCCTCTCTGATACCACTTGATAGAACTTATGTACGCCATCATCAAATAAGTTCTTGGACCGTTTTGGACTCTAGATTGTTTAGACCTTGATCTAGGATAAACAAGATGCACAATGATAATAATAAGCTAAGAATATTATTATTATCACTAAGGTTCCTCGTCATCATCTCCTAACACTAACAATACAAAACCTAGGCATCCGTTGTAGGAACTCGATGCCTAGACATAACGAACTACTTTAGATGTCTACATCTTTACACACACACACTAAAACCTACGCCTCTAACCCTCTTTATATAATAGAGCATTAGGGTTAGAAAGGATATATTCTATAAATATAAAAGATCTTCTACTTGTTTAAGAATTCTTCCTTTGTCATCTTTAGCCCTTCATCTTTCACATGTTTTGTCTTTATCAACTCAACTATTAGACCCAACAACCTATCCTACTAAATACTGGATGGAATGCCTTTGTGGTTAGTCGTATTTAGTCGCGATACACTATATTCAACAAAAATAGGAATTGGCAAATCACCTATCATTCGAGGGCCATAACTCATGCCATTGATTTGGATTGTTTCTCCCTACCGAATTTCGGTATTGTCAAGTTTTGCGTGTCATGAGGCTTAGAGCATGTAACACCCCCATTTTTGTGATACGCAGTGGAATATAAGTTTGGGGTGCTACTTCATGGTTCACAGTCATGGAGATAGAAAACGACTCGAAAAGAGACGTTTTAAATAAAATTGTTATCATTCATTTATTTAAATCAGAGTACAAAGGATAGGTCCCAGAGGGAAGTTTAGACATATATTATAAAAGATACAATATTCTTTGAATGATAACAAAATGGACACTCTTTTTATTAGAAGAAAGTCCATAGCCACTCCGTGCCGAATCATACTTCTAGTTACCTGAGATAAACATGCTTAAAAAGTCAACACAAAGGTTGAGTGAATTCATAGTGTTTTCAGTAGTAATCAATTTGAACACAAGCTAAGTAGAAAATAAACCAATAATATCAGGTTCATTATATATATTGCATTAAGTCTCATGGCACGCAAAACGTTAACAGGTTATCTTCATAGTAATGAGCTATGAGATATAAATTACCCCATAATTAAATGTAGGTAACCTTGCCCCCGAGTAGGAGATTGTCAGTCTCTTTATTAAACTCAAATAAAATGCATTTGGTTACGTTACGGTAACACAAAGGGGCTGTCAAACCCAATAGATCTATCCATTATATTCGCGCTTACCCGCAGGTGATTAGAGGTCCATGATTAGGGGTCTTTTTGACAATATCAAACTTATGCAATATAAATCAGGAAAACATTCAGAAAATACTTGTGTTCGGTTTAATAGCATGTATCTCCCCACAAGTTTAGAAAAACGTAGTAAAAAATGGGACTATGAACTCACCTGGGCAATCTGGATGGAAAACAAAGTTGATAAACGTCTCCGGCTCGCAACCTGGGTTGTTATGTCAAGTTCTAGTAATTATTTCTGATTATATACGTTTTCCAATGTTCGTTTCGTTGTTTGGTTGTTGATTAAATATTGGATCGAGACAACATGAAGTCTCTTCAAAATAAGATTTTATCTTATTAGTCTTTCTTATGTTTTGGTTCGTTCGTTATATATATATCTTTCGTTGGTTCGTTAAAGATATCTTGCATTCGTTCGTCATCGAAATAAACGTATTACTTTAATGTTAGGTCGGAAAAATAAAAATTAGAAATGATAAAAATAATCATTATGAACAGTTTCACTTTCAATCCTAAGGTTTGGTCAAATGACAGTTTATACCCTGAACTTTGAAAAATGACAGTTTTTACCCTTAAGTTCCCAAAATAACACTTTCTACCCTGTTCAGTTGTTATTTGCAAAAATAACCCTTGATTATAGATATTTACAAAATCAGCTTAATAAACATTCTAATTAATTAAAATAGAACACACATAAATTAGTGACTTAGCTAAAGTTTTGGACTCGAATATCTTAACGAATAATAGATCATTTTACGAGTTCTCTTCTCCTACATATAGCTAGCTAGGTCATATTTATTTCGGCCAATTTTTGTAATTTATGAAAATCATTTGGTGATCGAAATATAACTCTAAAGTCGATGGGTTAAAACAAGTTTTGATAAAATCTGGAATTTTGGTTTTAAAAGCTAGCGATGGAACAACTTTGGACATAAATATCTTTTTACTCAGTCGATCATTTTACAAACTTCTTTTTCCTGTAAAAAGCTAGCCAAATGATCTTTAATTCGACTAAGTTTCATTATTTATGAAATTCATTTAGTGGTCGAACAATATTTCAAAAGTTGGGCGAGTGAAACATGTTTTAAATAATATCTGGAAAGTAAATTTTGGTCTAGCGATGGGGTAATTTTGGAAGCAAATAACTTTTTGATCGTTTGATCATTTTACTTGATTCTTTCTCCTAAAAATAGTTAGTTATGTGAACTCTAATACGCCAAAAACTCAGAATTTCTAGTGATCAAATAGAGGTCGAAAACTAGGTGGGAAGTCAGTAGGTTGGGTCGATAGAACTGAAAAGTAATAACTGAGATTTTAGTTTCTATTACTAGCGATACATGGCAGTATTTAAGACTCGATATCTTACTGAAAAATAGATCATTTCCTCTAATTCTTTTTCCTAATTAAAGTTGTCTAGGTGAACTTTAAAAGTACCAAAAATCAGAAATTATAAGGGCCTCTAAGTGTTCGATATCTAGGTTGAAAGTTAGGCAGTTGGGTCGACAAAATGGAAAAAAACAAATATCTGATCATCAGGTTCCTATAATTAGCGATTTTGATCAAACTTTAGAGCTTCATAACTTAATGAAATCTTAGTCATTTTTAATGATTCTTGTTTCTATTTAAAGTGTTCTGGGTGATCTTTGTAAGTGCCAAAAATCATAATTTAACAAGGTCGTTTAAGGGTTGGTTTAAAGGTCGAAAGTTAGGCTACTGGACTAGTTTCTGGTCGATATAAACTCAGTAACTTAACCCGATATAGATTTTTGGATTTTTAATGATTCTTAGCTAAATTGATAAATCTTAACATGTTTTAGTTATCTTTGATTTGTTCTAACCATATTTCAAGTACTTTAAGTGTGTTTATTATTCTGTTTGATCAGAAGATAAAAGGAAAAAGAAAACTTAAGATTTTTGGTTAGGTTTCTTTTTAGTGATGATGTATTATTATTTTTAGATAATATAAAATGAATGAAACTGAATTTAAAAGAGTTATAAAGACTTACTTAAGGTTGATGTCGACCTAGGGTTTATGGCTACTTGGGTTCTACTCTTGATCACCATCGATCTTACTCCTTTTCTAAGACTCCTAGGGTTTTGTTTGCCTTCTTTTTGGAACTGTAGACAGAAAGGAAATGGATTGGAAGGGTTTTGGTATTCTGATTGTGGGATATGGGATGAATGGTCATGGGATGAGGAGGTGAGTTGTGTTGCTATTTATAGAATGAAGGATAATTAGGGTTTTCTAAATCTTAGGGTTTACATAGAAATAAGTTTTAGATTTTTATGACACAATTTTATATAGTTCGATTTCTATTTATAAGTAGAAAAATAATTTTTGTGCTTTAGGTGATTGTACCTTAGGCTTGAAATACTTGTACTAGGGTTAGAAAAATAAGAAAAATATAATTTTAATTATTTCCTAATTTTACATAATTTTTATGTAATTTTTATTACACTTTAAATACAAATAAATGAGTTTTTATGATTTTGTGCATAATAGGGTTGTACATTAAGTTTATGGAGTTGTACATATGTTAAATAACTTAATAAATTATTTTTTAGAATTTATTGTGGGATAATATTACAAAATATGTCATTTAAATGATTACTATTAAATGTTTTTATAAAACTCTAAGTTTTATGCTTAAATGACTTGTACATTAGTTTAAACAACTTGCACATTAATATTTTGTAAAAATATTGTATAAATAATTTAAGGTTTGTGAAATGAATACATAAAATCATAATTTTATGAAATTAGGGTTTTATCGGGAACAAAATAAAATTAGGGTTTCTGGTGCTTTGGTAACTTGTACATTATGTCAAATGAGTTATTCTTTTATGTTGTAGGGTTTAGTTATTCTTATTTGGTGTTGTGATGAATTTAGAGTTTCATAAATACTTTTATCAGATAAGATATGTTCAGTTATAAACGTATGTTAACGAATTAACGCAAAGTGGTAAATGGTATATTGTATATTTTAAAGTGTTATACTTGACATAAGAAAATGTTTATATGAATAAACATTAAATAGGTTGCGTGCGAGCACGTTTATCATGGATGTGAGTTACGTCACATAAGATAATTAGTTGTAATCCAGATAACAAATAAAAAAAAAAAATTTACACGTAGAAAAGGATAAGTATTCTAAGAGACAGTGTAAACTAGTGTGGGATTTTTCGCAGTGGTTACAGTCTTCCCCCGTTAAGGGAATCTCGTCCCGAGATTCGGTCTTTGTTGGTCAAGAATTTGGGGAAAGGTTGTAGGAATATCATACGTACTTGATTTTCTCACCTAGGGTTTTTAGCTAACCTTAATAAGTAATTTAATACATGATCTGAATAGAATCGAAGATTCTGTCTCATTCAGTCAGTGAGGATGATAATAGGAGATATTACCAAGGCTTGAGTGAGGATGTGAGTTTGATATGCTTAAAATGCCTGAAGTTCAAGAATAATAAATAATATTATCTTGTCTTTAGGTCATTTAAACATAATAGTTTAGTCCCGCTATCAGTCTTAGGTTAAATGCTTAGTCTAGAAATGTTTGCCTAGGGATTTTTGTTTGGTATTCTAGGGAATGTAATTTCATCAGTTTTATTCCTACTAGGTAAAATAAATTTGAGTGTTTTGCCACCTAATAAATCTAAAAGTTGTGAAGGGTACTGTGCAACGGTCGGATTTTTCCCAACGGTCGTGAACAGTGATTCTAACGGTCGAATAACGGCTATTTTTCTCCTATAAATACCTCATTTTCAGTCCTCATTCTTTCACTACTAAATTCTCTCCTAAAAACCTCAAAATGCCGAGCCTAATCACAATCTTAGCGGTCATTCACGTGGTTCTTGGAATTATCTTCTTGTCGTTCATTCCTAAAGAAGATTATGAGTTTATGGTCTATATTGTCACGGCTCTAGTGCCACTTGGGTTTCTAGCTATCGGGTTTGAAAAGTTATGGAGGTAATGATCTCTTCTTAGTTATATATAATCCTCAATAATTTGTTATTCGTTTCAATACTTACGAGCTAGGTTTGGTCTTTTACCTATTGTTTTTGTTGGTTCCTATCATGCAGAGTAATCAAAATGATCCATCCAGTGATTACTCTCGCTAATGTGATATTGGTGGGGCTTCTAATCGGAATGGTCAATCAACCTTTCAGTGATTCTCTACCTTACTTAGGGATTATTGTAACACTAGTACTTCCGATGCTTGTTATTTGCCTATGTATGAATTTTCATGATTCCTAAATAAATTTGTAATGTCTAAGTCTTCCATGTAGTCGTTGTGTGTTTCTTAGGTAGTCCTTAGTGTAATAAGACTTTTGTAATCCTCGAAATATTAGCACCTTCGTTGCTAACTTGTCTATGTATTAACTTCCGATGTTTCTAATAAAATTTTACTATGAGTCCTTGTGAATTTCTTAGGGTCTTTCTATCCATAATTTTGTTGAATTTCCTATCTTAGAGATATTGGGTAATCATCTACTATGGTGGGTTAAAAGGAAATTATTATAAACAGTTCATTTTGTTTCAAAATCTTGCTTTTAGATGAAAATTATTAGAAACTCTGAAAAGATAACTGTTCCAATTATGACATAATTCTTCCTAGTTAGACATAGTTGGCCAGGCTATGTATAACTGAGAACCGAATGATGTGATAGTTGGTCAAGTCGTCTTAACATTTTATATTTTTCAAATTGCTTTAGATGGTGTTCAACGTTTTATTTTCGTAAAATAACCTCTTAATTATTTTTCAAAACGAATATGGAAATTTTTGTTCATACTATGGTGGTGGGTCAGGAGTTTCTAGGGTGATACTAAGGTAATCCTCGAAATAAATCTTAGGGTTTTGGGTGAAATCCTACAGGATAATGATAGTCTATTGTTTCGTCAAAATAATATTCACCAAAGTTTCCTAAAGTTATACTAGGGTTTTGCTAGATACTAAGTATGAATAGGGTAAGGAGGAGTAGAGTAGATAATGAAGCTATACGCAGATCGTGATTATTACGGATGATGAAGGTTTTATATTGTAGAAAGGTGGTTATTACACTTAGATTACATCCATCGTAACTAAGGTAAAGGTTCAAAAAGAATTACAACCTAGTGGGTTTCTAAACCTCAATTTATCTATGACCTACAGAAATTCATCTTTTGCTTAAATACTAAAGTCATCCTTGAAAATTTGTTGCTTCCTTATTGAGTTCTAGTTTTCCTTTAAACCAGTCTTTGTTTTTCCTGTTGGTATTAGGGTTTTCCTATGATCAAGTTTTCTCTTAAAGTCTTTTTCTTTGGCGTAGCACCTTGCTTACTTTCTAGGTCGGAAATCCTTAAGTTAAGGTGATGGTCTTTCTATCATTGAGTTTTCGCCTTTGGTTATTTTGCTTAATCCCTAGGATACGAGTAATGATAGGTTTGACTAGTCTTCCGGGGAACTTATTACTACCATAAAATATACGTTAGATTATCAGGGTAGAACTCATAGGGTCACAACATGTCCGAATACGCTTGAGTAAGATGATCATCACTGGCCCACATCAACCGATACCATATACAGCAAAATACAACAAATCAAGACCACATATAGTCATAAATAACTTGATAAGTTGTTACGTATAACAAAATTACAAGCGTCATATTTATGCTATATATCTCGTGGCCAAGATATAGTACAAAAGCTGATAGGTATAAATCTGATTGAGTGACTACCAGAACTCCTCCGAGTCACTTTTCAGTTTGACGATCATACTGATGGGAATATGTTTTGATTTCTGGAAATATACTACTTAAGGAACACACAAGGGTTTCTGAAGTTCAACAACTTTCTCTATACTCATCAAGTTTTCTTCCGAAATTTCCTTACTAAGGTTTTCCTATCTTTGGTATAGAGAGATTCGGTTCCTAATAGTGGTTCTAATTTCTGTTACTTGCTAGGTTACTAATGGGTTAGTTTTCTATGTTTGGAGGTTGTGGGAAGGAACTGTTATCTAGAGTGGGGTTTGAGGTAGTTTCGTTGATTTTAGGTGTTTCGGGAGACATCGTACTGTAGTAATTTACAAATAATAATTATAAATAATTATTATGAGAAATTAATAACAGTAACTGGGAAAATGAATCCTAAAGTATCTAGGAATTTAAGTATCTAAAGGAATGCGGAGGCTGGTATATGATGCTCCTAATAGGTAAGGCACTAGGAATGGTATTATCTTGATGTCCTAGTCTGGACATGAGAGGAAATGGAATGGATAGGGAAAATCGGGGTTCTGTAACCATCTGGCGATTATAAAATTTTCACTAGGTATACTACTAAAAAATAAACAAATATAAATAGTGTTTCAGCAGCGTTGTGGCACGGAGGACTTTTAGGTTAAGTTTTTGAAAATCGGTTATAGTCCAATGTTTGAAAACATTTGGTTCTCTATAACCACAAGCTCTGATACCAATCTGTAACACCCCCATTTTCATGATACGCAGCGGAATATAAGTTTGGGTTGCTACTTCATGGTTCACAGTCATGGAGATAGAAAACGACTCGAAAAGAGACATTTTAAATAAAATTGTTATCATTCATTTATTTAAATCAGAGTACAAAGGATAGGTCCCAGAGGGAAGTTTAGACATATATTATAAAAGATACAATATTCTTTGAATGATAACAAAATGGACACTCTTTTTATTAGAAGAAAGTCCATAGCCACTCCGTGCCGAATCATACTTCTAGTTACCTGAGATAAACATGCTTAAAAAGTCAACACAAAGGTTGAGTGAATTCATAGTGTTTTCAGTAGTAATCAATTTGAACACAAGCTAAGTAGAAAATAAACCAATAATATCAGGTTCATTATATATATTGCATTAAGTCTCATGGCACGCAAAACGTTAACAGGTTATCTTCATAGTAATGAGCTATGAGATATAAATTACCCCATAATTAAATGTAGGTAACCTTGCCCCCGAGTAGGAGATTGTCAGTCTCTTTATTAAACTCAAATAAAATGCATTTGGTTACGTTACGGTAACACAAAGGGGCTGTCAAACCCAATAGATCTATCCATTATATTCGCGCTCACCCGCAGGTGATTAGAGGTCCATGATTAGGGGTCTTTTTGAAAATATCAAACTTATGCAATATAAATCAGGAAAACATTCAGAAAATACTTGTGTTCGGTTTAATAGCATGTATCTCCCCACAAGTTTAGAAAAATGTAGTAAAAAATGGGACTATGAACTCACCTGGGCAATCTGGATGGAAAACAAAGTTGATAAACGTCTCCGGCTCGCAACCTGGGTTGTTATGTCAAGTTCTTAGTAATTATTTCTGATTATATACGTTTTCCAATGTTCGTTTCGTTGTTTGGTTGTTGATTAAATATTGGATCGAGACAACATGAAGTCTCTTCAAAAAAGATTTTATCTTATTAGTCTTTCTTATGTTTTGGTTCGTTCGTTATATATATATATTTCGTTGGTTCGTTAAAGATATCTTGCATTCGTTCGTCATCGAAATAAACATATTACTTTAATGTTAGGTCGGAAAAATAAAAATTAGAAATGATAAAAATAATCATTATGAATAGTTTCACTTTCAATCTTAAGGTTTGGTCAAATGACAGTTTATACCCTGAACTTTGAAAAATGACAGTTTTTACCCTTAAGTTCCCAAAATAACACTTTCTACCCTGTTCAGTTGTTATTTGCAGAAATAACCCTTGATTATAGATATTTACAAAATCAGCTTAATAAACATTCTAATTAATTAAAATAGAACACACATAAATTAGTGACTTAGCTAAAGTTTTGGACTCGAATATCTTAACGAATAATAGATCATTTTACGAGTTCTCTTCTCTTACATATAGCTAGCTAGGTCATATTTATTTCTGCCAATTTTTGTAATTTATGAAAATCATTTGGTGATCGAAATATAACTCTAAAGTCGATGGGTTAAAACAAGTTTTGATAAAATCTGGAATTTTGGTTTTAAAAGCTAGCGATGGAACAACTTTGGACATAAATATCTTTTTACTCAGTCGATCATTTTACAAACTTCTTTTTCCTGTAAAAAGCTAGCCAAATGATCTTTAATTCGACTAAGTTTCATTATTTATGAAATTCATTTAGTGGTCGAACAATATTTCAAAAGTTGGGCGAGTGAAACATGTTTTAAATAATATCTGGAAAGTAAATTTTGGTCTAGCGATGGGGTAATTTTGGAAGCAAATAACTTTTTGATCGTTTGATCATTTTACTTGATTCTTTCTCCTAAAAATAGTTAGTTATGTGAACTCTAATACGCCAAAAACTCAGAATTTCTAGTGATCAAATAGAGGTCGAAAACTAGGTGGGAAGTCAGTAGGTTGGGTCATAGAACTGAAAAGTAATAACTGAGATTTTAGTTTCTATTACTAGCGATACATGGCAGTATTTAAGACTCGATATCTTACTGAAAAATAGATCATTTCCTCTAATTCTTTTTCCTAATTAAAGTTGTCTAGGTGAACTTTAAAAGTACCAAAAATCAGAAATTATAAGGGCCTCTAAGTGTTCGATATCTAGGTTGAAAGTTAGGCAGTTGGGTCGACAAAATGGAAAAAAACAAATATCAGATCATCAGGTTCCTATAATTAGCGATTTTGATCAAACTTTAGAGCTTCATAACTTAATGAAATCTTAGTCATTTTTAATGATTCTTGTTTCTATTTAAAGTGTTCTGGGTGATCTTTATAAGTGCCAAAAATCAGAATTTAACAAGGTCGTTTAAGGGTTGGTTTAAAGGTCGAAAGTTAGGCTACTGGACTAGTTTCTGGTCGATATAAACTCAGTAACTTAACCCGATATAGATTTTTGGATTTTTAATGATTCTTAGCTAAATTGATAAATCTTAACATGTTTTAGTTATCTTTGATTTGTTCTAACCATATTTCAAGTACTTTAAGTGTGTTTATTATTATGTTTGATCAGAAGATAAAAGGAAAAAGAAAACTTAAGATTTTTGGTTAGGTTTCTTTTTAGTGATGATGTATTATTATTTTTAGATAATATAATGTTAGCCTTAAAAGTAATGTTATATTCGGGAATTGCATTGTAATTAAGTACATGGACTAGTTTAGCAAATAGCGGATAGTTAAGCTAGGATCTTTGTATAAATACCCTCCTAGTTGAGACTAAGAGGTTAGGGAATTCATTTGTAATCTTTGAAGGTGTGTGTGGTTTCACTTTCTCTCTCTAGAAAACACACACACCTTCCCCCATTCTTAATCTAATAAATACCATGTTTATCCTTTATTTTGAGTTCCCCCGACCTCCTGAACACATTTCTTGATCATTACAATTGGCATCAGAGCTAACCAGGGGCGAATCGTGGGGTTTTGAGGTGAAAATTATGTGATCTGTTCATGTTTTGCGTCGGCTACTGTTCAACAGAAGCACTTGATCGAAGCACTTGATCGAAGGAACAATCTCATCGAACGAGAACTTGTGATCGAACGAGCAACCATTTCATCGAAGCAGCATAGTCGAACGAACATCACTCAATCGAGCTAGATTGATGTGATCCAATACCTTGATCGAACGAGGTGATCGAACGACAAACTTTGTAGTCGAACCATCACCTTGATCGAACGAGTTAGTCGAACGAGCAATATAGTCGAACGAGAAGGATAGTCGAACGACACAAAGTGATCGAACCAACTCATTTGATCGAACAAGTAGATTAGTCGAGCTAGATTAATCTAAGGTGATCGAACGACTTTCATCGAAGCAATCAAGTTCATCGAAGCAACTTCATCATCGAACCAACTTTGAAGTCGAGTTAGACTTTCATCGAACTACTCTTCACTTCATCGAACGACTCTCATAGTCGAACGACTCACTTGATCGAACCAGAAAATTCATCGGAGTCACAACTTGATCGAACCATGGATTATCTAGTCGAAGGAGCTTATGTGATCGAAGGAGCTTATGAGATCGAAGGAGTAACTAGTCGAACGAGCTATATAGTCGAACCATGGTAATCTAGTCGAACGAGTTGTTGATCGAACGAACATGATATAGTCGAACGACTACTTGATCGAAGGAGGATTCATCGAACCAAGGAGCATATAGTCGAAGGACCTTGTATGATCGAAGGAAACTTGTAGTCGAAGGAACATGTTAGTTGATCGAACCAGAATCTAATCGAAGCAAGTCATTAATCGAAGCAAGTTCCTCTCGAACCACTTTCTTGTCAAAGCAAGTCTAGTCGAAGCAACCAACTCTTTAGTCGAACCAGCAAGTTTGCTAGTCGAGCCATACATATAGTCGAACAACTTTGGTCGGACATCTTCACATCAATGAGCATCTTTAATCACGTCAAGTGTCTTCATCAGAGTATAAGGCAGTATTTTGACAGAGATGCATTTAAAGGATGGAAGGTGGGGCAGTATTGTCTAGGGAGACTAGGGATTGGCTTGGAGGTCAAGACGTACATGTGAATATATAAACATTTCACGTGAAGATTGCATGAGAAGTGATGAACTCAAATAAGTACATTTTATTACTATCATTTATCCTATTAATTTGACTTGTTTTACTATATTATGTATGAGGATTGATACTTAATCGTTTACTTTTGTAATTCTCAGTTGAAAACAAGCATTTGGTGAAACTTGGCGATTTTGGACTAATTATGGAGCAAAACATGCATAAAGTGAAGAGTCTACTGAAATGGACAAGATCAAGTCAAATCTGCTCCAGATGCGCCGCATCTCACTTATCACATGCGCCGCATCACTATCAAGATCTCACCAGATACGATCCAAGATACAAGAGGACATGCGCCGCATCCAAAGATGAAGATACGCCGCATCTTCTGGCGGTGTACGAATATTCCTGAATATTATAATCTTAGACCCCACGCAAAGTTAAGTACATGCGCCGCATCTACTTACTAGATGCGCCGCATCTCACCCTCAGACAGAAACTATAAATACCCCAAGACCAGACGAATTCGAGGTGACATATAATATAACCGAAGACCGAAGACCAGAAACCTAGGACGAATTCAGTCAAGGTAGCAGCACAAGACACACCCAAATCAAAGATACAAGATCTGTAAGAAGGTGCTGCATATGTTTAATTCATTAAGTAGTTTTGTTTTATTGTGTTAGTAAACTTTAATTCATCAAGATTGGTGGCTTGTGTAACGTGACAACGGAAAGGTTGCACTCCCTTAAAACTGCTTTCTCATAAATTAAAGTTTATATGTTAGTGTCATTGGTGACTTTTATTAGTGCATTGATAACCTCTGTGGCTAGCTGAGCGTTGATCGGGTCGCCATGCCTCTGCCCTCGCCTGTTTATTAGATGCCTATGTATTCTATGGTCTGTAGAAAAGTAGGAGAAAGATAAATGGGATAGTCATAAGTAATCATTAAGGGTTTACTCGCCGATAAGATTAGAACCAACGAGAAATGACTTAATCTCGGTGCGTTGCATCGAACTATACACTTCATATAACACTAGCAATGAAACAAGTGACAAACTACTTATCATAAGGACAGCCCTCTTATTGTCTCGAGTATTTATCTGTGTACGTGTGTGCTACTTGCTGATTCGTGCCTATTGGTCTAGTTTATTATTTAATTGCAACCAAATCGTGCCAGTCTCTCAGGCTGAACCCCCTTGCGTTAGATTAGATTGTATAGCTAACTTAATATATTAAAATACTGATTAGAATAACTAGATAATACGTTCCACTCTTAGTGATCGACACTCTACTTACCATTATATTCATACTGACCGGGTACACTGCTCGTTAGGTGTGTGTGTTATTGATAAGTCGGCTAAATATAAATTTAAAACTTGATTAGGCATTAAAACTGCTAAACCGCAACGACACACGCAGCACATCAAGTTTTTGGCGCCGCTGCCGGGGAGTGAATTGTTATTATCTGTTAATTTGATTAGTATTTTAATTAGGTTTTAATTTTTTATCTAACCGCTAATTTTGTTGTGTATTAGATTAATTTGCATTCATTGTACTATTTTGCATATTTTCTGTTTTTGTGTGTTATTTGTTTGCTTTTGTTTGTGTTTATTTTTGTGTGTTTTTATTTGTTTTAATTTTTCGTATTTTTTGTGTTCTGCTATCGTTGTACTGAGCTAAATCGAACGATACGGCGCATCTGATTTATCAGATACGGCGTATTGCGTTCAAACTTTTATAAAATACAACGCGTTTAATTAATTCGATACGACGCATCTTTACCAAGATACGGCGTATCTGTTTTTAATAAGAAAATTTTTCTAAGCGATAAAGTGATACGACGCATCTTTTCCCCAAGATACGGCGTATCTGTTTTTAATAAATTTTTTTTCTAAACGTTAACGCAATACGACGCATCTGCTCTAGCAGATACGGCGTATCTATTATTTTAATTAAAAACAGTTTGCGAATTATTAAACAGATACGGCGTATCGATTTTTGTCGATACGGCGCATCTTTAATAATATTCAAAAATCTTATATTTTGAAACGTAACGAAGTAACGGCGTATTGGTTTTTGCTGATACGGCGCATTAAATTTTTTATAAGTATAACTAATTTTTGATTATTTAAACATACGGCGCATTTGATTTATCGAGCGCGGCGTATTGCTTTTCTGAATAAAAGTTTGACTTATTTTTAACGTATTAAGATACGGCGTATCCCATTTATAGGATACGGCGCATCAACAGCAGATATCAGAAGCTTTTATTTTACTTTGATCGTTTCACCCTTCTTTTGCACGAGTAAGTTTTATTTCAGGAAGATGGACGATCCGGATATTACAATGGAAGAATATATCAGATTTGAAGAGGAAAGAGCCTTGAGCAATAATGGGATATACGATTGGGAAAGAGCAAGATATGGTGCACAAGTCATCATGGATAAAGAACTCACGATGGAAGAATACTTGTTATTGAAGCAGAAAAAGTCAGGGAGAGAGAGAAACAAATTGCCATTTCGACACACTTGGACTTTATCAATTGATGAAGATGAAGAAGAATCATACGATTTTGGTGCAATTAGGTTTCCGGCAATAGTTATTGATAATGTTATTTCTCCGGAAGTTGCCCAAGATGAAGAGTCACAAGTGTTTGATTTGAATGAAAATCCGGCAATTGTTTACAAAGAAGCTTATTCATCCGAAAGTGCTTATAATGAAAATAAAGATGAATGTGGGACAATGGTGTATAGTGCTATTACTTGTGATTTTCCACCCGAGGTGGAAGATATATTCCCATCATATCAGAAACATCATGATAATATTCCTTCGGATGAAGATAATGAGTATTCTAATATTGAAAAGTTTGATGCCATTGCGTACGATAGCATACCGCAGTTACCACAACAAACGGAAGTATTTAGGTGCGGAACGGATAAGCCAGATTTTGACCCAATGAGGGATTTTGAAGAAATCTGGGATTACTTATTTAAGAATGAAATTCGGGACGATGCTGAAATTGCAAGACCACTTGTTGAAGATGGAGATTCAAATGATGAATTGGAGTCACTTACAACACAAAGTGGTACAAATTTATTTAATATTATTAATCCCGTTACTAATAATCTTGCTAGTTTTCCTAAACAGGTTGCAAAACATAAAGATGATGAGGTGAAATTTATTACACTACCTATTGAAGCACCTGTGATCAACCCGTATTTGGTGGAGCTCGAGGAAGAATTTGGTGATGAGCTCTTGAACATTGCTATGATTGATGAAGATGATGATTTCGACCCTATGAAGGTTATAGAGGAACTCGAACTTTTACTTGCTAAAGACCCTTTCTCATCTTCTGCGGAAGTCAAGGGACGCCTTACTACCAAAGAGACTAACCAAGAAGAAAGGAGACTTATTTTTCCTCAACATACTACTCTTTCAGATGAAGTGGTCGAGTCATCCAATTTATCAACCAAACCGGGTATGAATAGGGAAGATGTACATATATTGCCAAGGTATGATCTTTATGTATTTCTTCCATCTTTAATAGCAAATTTACACTCTTTTCGTGTTTATTGCTACTATCACCCGCACTTGATCCCAAGTGGGGGGAACAACACCCTATTACACAGTAAATAAGGGTGGAGTCAGGCTCGTGACTCGAACAAAAACAAGCGCTTCGTGGGAGGCAACCCATGCTTATCTTTTATTTTATTTTATTTTCTGATTTTGTATTGAGTCTGTCAGACCTGTAGATAATGCGGCGCATCTCCATCCTAAGATGCGACGCATCTCCTGCACTGGTCATATCTTACTTTATTTTTCTGCATTTTTTTTTACTTTCGACTTTAAAACTTTTTATCAGTTTATTTTAATGCGGCGCATCCCTGGTTAAGGATGCGGCGCGTCTTCTATTCTAATCCGTATTTATTCCAGGCTCGATACGGCGTATCTTCTTCCATAAGATACGGCGCATCGACTGACCTGACGATTTTCATTTTTAATTTTTAAGTTTTATTTTTTCTAACTACTAATGTGTTATGCAAGTTTGAACCTTTCTTAACTTAGGTGTGTTTTAAAGCCTTGGTGGTATTATAGATTCCTGGATTTCCTGTGGATACATCAATTATGAAGCTTAAACGTTCTCATCCACAAGAAAGATGATTTTTGCTCTTATACAAATGGAGGATCATACCGAGCAAATCTCAGGGGAGTTTTTCTGTTCTAATTCTTTTATTTTCCAGTTTTTAACCTTTTATACAAACAACGAGGACGTTGTTTAACTTAAGTGGGGGGATTGGAGAATTAGAACACTTAACACTTACTTGTCCTAAACTTTTCAAAATATGCTTAAAATGTGCTTAATATATCAAAATTTAAAATTTTTTAGCATGTTTTTGTTTAAAGTCTAAGTTGCATAGCTGCACACATGACGTTATTTTCAAAAATTGTGATTTTTCAAAACTCACAAATCTATGAGTGTGCCGGTGACTTGTAAACTTTAGAACTTGGCTTGTATACTATTCGAGACCACCATAATAAGTATTATTTTATATAATTGGAATGACTTGTCAAAATTGGTAAATTTCTAGGATTACACCCAAATAGCCTTTATATGTTATGTTTTATTAGCTAACTACACTGGTTAGTTAACCCCCGTATAAACCCTTTTGTTACTCTCATTTTTAGAGTAAGATACCCCTAGAAAAACACTCAGAGCCATTCCTTTCGTTTCTTACACCTATGTTTAAAATGTTTCGTTACACCCTTACACCTTAGCCTACCCTGTAGATTAGAATCCGTGGTTGGTTAATTGCTATAGGCAAAGTGTGTTTCCTTACATTACTTGTGTTCGCGTGCGTAATTCATTATCTATGGTAGGTCAGGAAATTGCACAATGCAATTGGAGTGAAAGTAAATATTGTATATCTTTGAGTTTATTTTTCGTGTGTTTACTACTTTCACTATTACCGTTATTTCTGAAGTTATGAAAAGTATGGAAAAATAATCCAGAATTATTGTTATAGTGATGTGGTGAAATTTTACACATCTATGTTTATGCTTAGTGTCAAAAAAAAAAAAAAAAAAAAAAAAAAAAAAAAAAAAAAAAAATCTAAAAAATAAGAAAAGAAAAAGAAAAAAGAAAAGTTGGAAGATTTTTAAACCAACGTTGTAAAGTTATGTAAGTGGTCGATATCACCACTAGTTGTTATACTATATCTATGGATTGAATGGGAGTTGGCAGTTATGGGAACGTCAACTAAAGGTTATTCTTTGATTAAGATCTTGTTGAGTATAATTCGTGTCTACCTAAAGCGTGTGTTTCAAGTGTTAAAGCGTGAGTTATTCGATGATATGAGTCTTATTCATGGGATGGTTGGGATAGTGATTAACCACACTTAGGATTTTAATTTATTTGTTTTGTTTATTTTTTATTTTACACCAATTTATATCCCAAATATTATCCATACCCTGTATTATTCTTTATCCAACCAAACCTTTGATTTATTGAGATTAGGGATTTGAGCAATCTTAAGTATCGTAGTCGTGGATTCGGCTATGTATTTATGATTTTGTCGCCCTTTTTGATATATTATTATTGGTGAAGTTTGGACCTATCTTTAGCCTATTCGAGTTAAGGATTTGAGCAATTGCAAGTATCGTGTTCGTGGATTCGATCATGTATTTGTGATTTTGTCGCCTTTTCTGGAATTTGAGATCGATAGAGATTAAGAAGAATGATTAACCCTTAAACCTCAAAAACCCTTTTTACCGCTTTGGACTTGTTATTCCTTGGCTTTAGTGGGGAGATGTGTATACTTGCCAAGCTTATGATAGAATATTCGTCGCGACTGGACAGTTAAACGATTAGATTTGCTTTTATCAAATTATTTTATTTACTTCTAATTCGTTAAGTGTTTAGTTGTGTGATTATGATAAAACGAATACATGCTTAAATATAAAAATACATCCTAATGTCTTTTAGGATACATTTTCATAAGTTTTAATCTAAGGTTTACTTGGGGACAAGTAAAGTTCAAGTGGGGGGATATTTGATGAACTCAAATAAGTACATTTTATTACTATCATTTATCCTATTAATTTGACTTGTTTTACTATATTATGTATGAGGATTGATACTTAATCGTTTACTTTTGTAATTCTCAGTTGAAAACAAGCATTTGGTGAAACTTGGCGATTTTGGACTAATTATGGAGCAAAACATGCATAAAGTGAAGAGTCTACTGAAATGGACAAGATCAAGTCAAATCTGCTCCAGATGCGCCGCATCTCACTTATCACATGCGCCGCATCACTATCAAGATCTCACCAGATACGATCCAAGATACAAGAGGACATGCGCCGCATCCAAAGATGAAGATACGCCGCATCTTCTGGCGGTGTACGAATATTCCTGAATATTATAATCTTGGACCCCACGCGAAGTTAAGTACATGCGCCGCATCTACTTACTAGATGCGCCGCATCTCACCCTCAGACAGAAACTATAAATACCCCAAGACCAGACGAATTCGAGGTGACATATAATATAACCAAAGACCGAAGACCAGAAACCTAGGACGAATTCAGTCAAGGTAGCAGCACAAGACACACCCAAATCAAAGATACAAGAGCTGTAAGAAGGTGCTGCATATGTTTAATTCATTAAGTAGTTTTGTTTTATTGTGTTAGTAAACTTTAATTCATCAAGATTGGTGGCTTGTGTAACGTGACAACGGAAAGGTTGCACTCCCTTAAAACTGCTTTCTCATAAATTAAAGTTTATATGTTAGTGTCATTGGTGACTTTTATTAGTGCATTGATAACCTCTGTGGCTAGCTGAGCGTTGATCGGGTCGCCATGCCTCTGCCCTCGCCTGTTTATTAGATGCCTATGTATTCTATGGTCTGTAGAAAAGTAGGAGAAAGATAAACGGGATAGTCATAAGTAATCATTAAGGGTTTACTCGCCGATAAGATTAGAACCAACGAGAAAGGACTTAATCTCGGTGCGTTGCATCGAACTATACACTTCATATAACACTAGCAATGAAACAAGTGACAAACTACTTATCATAAGGACAGCCCTCTTATTGTCTCGAGTATTTATCTGTGTACGTGTGTGCTACTTGCTGATTCGTGCCTATTGGTCTAGTTTATTATTTAATTGCAACCAAATCGTGCCAGTCTCTCAGGCTGAACCCCCTTGCGTTAGATTAGATTGTATAGCTAACTTAATATATTAAAATACTGATTAGAATAACTAGATAATACGTTCCACTCTTAGTGATCGACACTCTACTTACCATTATATTCATACTGACCGGGTACACTGCTCGTTAGGTGTGTGTGTTATTGATAAGTCGGCTAAATATAAATTTAAAACTTGATTAGGCATTAAAACTGCTAAACCGCAACGACACACGCATCACATCAAGAAGCATTTTACATCTGGTCAACATTGTTGACGTGTGGTTTGCATGTGGGTTATATTCTTTTTGCATGAAACGTGTAAAGTGCACGTGTGTTACTTTCAAGATATTACATGTTCTCTTATTAAAAGGATATTGAGGATACGTGTAACATTGCTTTTGACGTGTATTAAGTGATAGAGCTTTTGACGTGTACTCATCAAGTGGTAAATATCAAGTGGTAAATATCAAGTTGGTTAATATTAAGTATCATGTGAAGTTGCATTTGACGTGTGGTTTTGCTTTTAGAAGAATGTTTGCTTTTCGAGCCAAGTTCAAAATATTATTGGCCTTCATCCTCAAAACACCACGTATCGCTTAAATGATCCAGATCAAGATTCACTATCAAATGACAATGGCTTAAGTTTGCAATGAAATGTGACTACGGGAATGATTCGTTATTATTTATTTGGGTTTGAAGTAAGGTTTTATGGACGCGTGTACTTATTTCATCTTCATTCTTTCTACCCTCCTGCGAAGATGACTTGTTTGGGCATATATTAATGGTGACGAAGACTTGGATATCTAGTTACTTTTGTGATTCTTTCTCTCTATACTCACAAAGTAGTTAGGATACGTCAAGAGGTTTTGTACTAATACTTTTGTTGAGGGTATAGGGTACACCGTTCTTAGTCACAAGGATCGTACAAGATTAAGTCACAAATCTGGGTGATTTTACTTCATTCTCAAGATCGTCATATTGGGTTATCTTCTCATGTGGTTACTACAAAAAGCCGTTGTTTTTGATACAGGAGGTTGATCAAGAGTTAGACATCTTAAATGGTATTATTAGTAGATTGGGTTTATCGACATCTTCTCATAGGCTGATTGGGTTAATGATAAAGTGCTTCCAGTTAATACTTCACGTACACATCATTATGCTGATTCCGATAAATCGTAACCAGCAGGGGAGAGAAATGTGTACATCGAGGACGCACAACAAGTTCACGTGATCAGGCTTAATGATTTATGAAATGATTTGATTTGTGTCAGAGATTGGTTGATTCTATGTCTTATCTTCCACTCATCTTATTCTACGCACTTCTACATTATCCACCTTCACCAATTTCGGGCAACAAAATCAAGATGATCAGTGGTTCAACTTGTTACTTTGGTGTTATCATTTCATGTGTACGTTATGGGCTGATTTATCATATGAAAGATAACTGGGATGCATTTGGTGAGATGAAGATGTTGATACTCTATTCCCCCGAATGGATAATCTTGAAGAAGGTCGAGTCTACAGTCTGTTCTACATTTTCCGCTGCGTGTTAGAAGACTAAAGACGAAATGCATTTAACTATCAAAAGACTTCTTCAGATTCAGGGCAGTAATCAGAAAGGTTGTCAGTTTGGGGGAGAGCACTCAGGGCACCCAGAATTATACCCTAATTAGATTTGCTCACGTTCTTCTGCAAGTAAAGAAATGAAAGCTGAGAAGATTCTGCAAGCTGAACGAAGTGATGAAGTTTGAAGACCATTCTCTGTGCTTATGGTTTATATTTTACTTGTAGGGAACTTTGTAAGCAATTCCCGTATAACATCACTTTGGGGAGAGATTGTTAGCCTTAAAAGTAATGTTATATTCGGGAATTGCATTGTAATTAAGTACAGGGACTAGTTTAGCAAATAGCGGATAGTTAAGCTAGGATCTTAGTATAAATACCCTCCTAGTTGAGACTAGGAGGTTAGGGAATTCATTTGTAATCTTTGAAGGTGTGTGTGGTTTCACTTTCTCTCTCTAGAAAACACACACACCTTCCCCCATTCTTAATCTAATAAATACCATGTTTATCCTTTATTTTGAGTTCCCCCGACCTCCTGAACACATTTCTTGATCATTACATATAAAATGAATGAAACTGAATTTAAAAGAGTTATAAAGGCTTACTTAAGGTTGATGTCGACCTAGGGTTTATGGCTACTTGGGTTCTACTCTTGATCACCATCGATCTTACTCCTTTTCTAAGACTCCTAGGGTTTTGTTTGGCTTCTTTTTGGAACTGTGGACAGAAAGGAAATGGATTGGAAGGGTTTTGGTATTCTGATCGTGGGATATGGGATGAATGGTCATGGGATGAGGAGGTGAGTTGTGTTGCTATTTATAGAATGAAGGATAATTAGGGTTTTCTAAATCTTAGGGTTTACATAGAAATAAGTTTTAGATTTTTATGACACAATTTTATATAGGTCGATTTCTATTTATAAGTAGAAAAATAATTTTTGTGCTTTAGGTGATTGTACCTTAGGCTTGAAAGACTTGTACTAGGGTTAGAAAAATAAGAAAAATATAATTTTAATTATTTCGTAATTTTACATAATTTTTATGTAATTTTTATTACACTTTAAATACAAATAAATGAGTTTTTATGATTTTGTGCATAATAGGGTTGTACATTAAGTTTATGGAGTTATACATATGTTAAATAACTTAATAAATTATTTTTTAGAATTTATTGTGGGATAATATTACAAAATATGTCATTTAAATGATTACTATTAAAGTTTTTATAAAACTCTAAGTTTTATGCTTAAATGACTTGTACATTAGTTTAAACAACTTGCACATTAATATTTTGTAAAAATATTGTATAAATAATTTAAGGTTTGTGAAATGAATACATAAAATCATAATTTTATGAAATTAGGGTTTTATCGGGAACAAAATAAAATTAGGGTTTCTGGTGCTTTGGTAACTTGTACATTATGTCAAATGAGTTATTCTTTTATGTTGTAGGGTTTAGTTATTCTTATTTGGTGTTGTGATGAATTTAGAGTTTCATAAATACTTTTATCAGATAAGATATGTTCAGTTATAAACGTATGTTAACGAATTAACGTAAAGTGGTAAATGGTATATTATATATTTTAAAGTGTTATACTTGACATAAGAAAATGTTTATATGAATAAACATTAAATAGGTTGCGTGCGAGCATGTTTATCATGGATGTGAGTTACGTCACATAAGATAATTAGTTGTAATCCAGATAACAAATAAAAAAAATTTTACACGTAGAAAAGGATAAGTATTCTAAGAGACAGTGTAAACTAGTGTGGGATTTTTCGCAGTGGTTACAGATCTTTGGCATAAAATTAAATGGTGTAAAAATCAAATATGTCATTCTTTCTAAAATATCAAACCCTTTCATGGGATTTACAAATCAGATATTTCACCTTTATATTAAAAGTATTATTTGAATGACAAATAGCTTTCAAAATGCCTCTTTCGAGCCGTTTTCTATAATTATAACTTCGATCCTCACCGTAACACCCTAATTAGTCTTCCGCTGTTATCTCATAAATTAGGGGGTGTTACATTTTGGTCTTAGCCGAGAGCCCCCTAGGCTCGACGGGGAGTGAGCCGTGACTCGAGGCGAGTCACGGCATAGAGTTAGATTAGTTTAATAATTGTGATCGTTTGGATGTTGTTTGGTTTTGGATTTGGATGTATTTTGCGTTAGCCGAGAGTCCTACAACTCATATTGAGTCGAGCCGTGACTCAAGGCGAGTCACGGCATGAGGTTTTGGTTTATTGTTTGTGTTTGGATTGGACTTGGTTTGGTTAGGTCACGGTTAGGATTTGGTTGAGTCATGCCCTAGCCGAGAGCTACATAAGCTCGATGGAGTCAAGCCGTGACTCACGGGAGTCACGACAACGGTCATTAAGTTATTTGTTTCGAGTAGTTTAGTTGAGACTCATGGGAGTCTCGGACGTGTCGTACTCGAGGTTAGAAAACCTCGAGTCAACTTTTATATTAGTTTGTCGTTTATTTTATTTAATTATTTGCTTATCGATATGGTGTTTCAGGATAATATTTGACAATATGGGGTATGATTGGACTTGGACTTGATATGTGTTATTAACCTATGCTTGGATGAGAATTGGACGTTATTGGATTTACGGTATTAGCCGATGGACCTTATGGACGATTTTGGTACTTGAGACGGAAGAGTATGTTAGACTCATAAGAGTTTGACATATTTGGACCCGAACATACACAAAATGGTCGATAAACTTGACAACTAATATATACACGAATGATAGTGTCCAATTATATATATTTAACTTGTAAAATGTGACGATAAAACTTATATTCAAGAGTCGTAACGACTTGGAAATGCTTTATAAACGGACGCATCATGTCCAAATTTTGATAAAATCTTTTATAGCTTAATCGTTTATAATTACTCAATATCCTAAAAACCTTTTCGAAACTTATACGTTTTCTTCCTAAATCATAATGACTTATCGACTATTTGGGAAATGGGTAAAACACTGAAACAACCTATTGATGTTTTTCTTTCTTGTTTTCTTATTTTATTTCTTTTTATTAATCTTAGTTCTTCTCTCTTTCGTTATTCTTTTCTTCGTATCCGTTTGTGTTTGCCGACTTTTATTACTTAACTTATCGTATCCACACGAGTTTTAAACGTTTATTCCTCTCAAACGCCATTGAAATTAAACATTTTCATTTCAAATACGAGTATTACTTTATAAATCGCTTTGAGGTTTATTGCTGAGACATACTATTCACTTATTAGGTTGTGCTGAGGTTCATTTGCTGTGCTATACCATCTGATCATTTGTGAAATCTTGTTTCTCTACTACTACTAAGGTGTGATTCGTAGCCCCAATTTTACTTTTAAATTGTTTACAAACCCATAGGGGAGATACATGATATTTACTTATTTTATGAGCACAATTGTTTATTGGTATGCTATTCCTGACTGAAACGATAATGCTAAGTACCATCCTTGCCAAAAGCAAGTCCCTCAATCATGAACCATTAATCACTTGCGAGTGAGCGCGATTATAGTTTATAGGCCTATAGGAATTGACCCTCCCGCCATGTTGACTAAGGTCGGTCCGCATGTGATGTACTATATTCGAGTTTCACTAGGTATCTGGCAAAGTACCTAGCTTTGGGGGCAACTATTATATTATGAAATTCTGCGGTTACTGTCGACTTACGCCAAGGTTATTGGTGTTGGTTAACGATTTGCGTGTCATGAGCTTAGCAAAATTATTTGACGCTTACCCGATATCTGTATTTGTTACATATATCTTCCAGACATAAAATCTTGTGCTCAACTGTTTATTTATTAAACCTATGGATTACACTCAACCTTTGTGTTGACTTTTAGCATGTTTTATCTCAGGTAATTGATGCATATTTGTGGGCACCGGGAGTGGCTGAAGACTTTTGATGGCTATCTTGGGCTTTTACTATTTATCTCTACTATCTTTTACTATCTTATCATTTGAAAAACCTTTTGAACTATGTTTTATTTCCGCTGCAAACTATGTTTTATTTGCGCTGCAACTTATGTTTGAGAGTCTTTTAGACTCTAAATGTTAAATTTTGTATTTGAATGATATGTTTTTACTAAAACATCTCGTTATGAGATCGTTTTCTATGGGTGTGACTGTCTTACCCCTCACGTAGCACCCAAAGCTCCATTCCGCTGCTATATTCCGAGTTGGGGGTGTTACAGAAGAGCTTGTCCCTATCACTAATAATAGCTTCTGGTAGCCCATGTAGTCTGTATACACCATCCAAGAACACTTGAGCAACTTGACTAGCATTGAATGGATGAGATAGAGCCATAAAGTGGGCATACTTGCTTAATCTGTCCACCACTACCATAATGACTGACTTTCCAAGGGATAATGGAAGTTTTTCAATGAAATCCATGGATACTTCAGTCTAAATTCTTTTAGGAATTGGTAATGGCTGGATCAACCCAGGGTAAGCACTGAGGTCTGGTTTTTGCCTTTGACACCCATCACAGTCTCTTACCCACTGCTTCATCATTTTTCTTAACCCTTTCCAATAGAACACTGCACTCAATTTCTTTGTAGTCACATGTACTCCAGAATGACCACCTATTGCATCACCATGAAAGTGACCAATCAACTGTTTCCTCAGGTCTGCATCAGCCCCAACTACAACCTTTCCTTTCCTCTTTAAGACTCCATCCTCCCAAGTATATTTGTTACTCTTATAAGACTCATTGATTAAGGATTGGATCAATTGTTGAGCATCAATGTCAGTCTGCCAACTCATTTTGACCTTATCCCATACATCACTTGCAACACTAGTAACATCCATTTGTAACAAAGTTCCACCATGGTCAGTTTTAGACAATGCATCTGCAACTACATTCTCACAACCCTTCTTATATACTATTTCATAATCAAAACCTAGCAGCTTTGGAAGCCACTTCATTTGAAAGGGGGTACTTAACTTTTGGTTTAAAAGGTACTTGAGACTGAAGTGATCTGTTCTGATTTTGAAATGCCTATCCAAGAGATACCCTTTCCATTTATGCAAGGCTGCCATTACCGCTAAGAACTCCTTCTCATATGTAGACAAGGCTTGATGCTTAGCAGATAGTGTTTTGCTCAAGTATGCCAAAGGGTGACCATTCTGACACAACACAACCCCAATTCCATTGCCAGAAGCATCAGTTTCAACAACAAATACCTGAGAAAAGTCTGGTAGCCTAAGTACTGGTGCTTCCATCATAGCCTTCTTTAGTTGCTTGAAAGCTTCTTCAGCAGTATTAGACCATTTAAAGGCATTCTTTTTTAGTAATGCTATTAAGGGTTGACTTATGACAACATAACCTTTAATAAATCTTCTATAGTAACCAGTTAGACCCAAAAAACCTCTGAGTTGCTTGATGTTTTGAGGGCTTGGCCACTTCTGCATTGCATCAATTTTGGTAGGATCTGTGGCAACTCCCTTAGCAGATAAGATATGGCCTAAGTACTCCACTTGAGGAACATCAAAGCAACACTTGCTCTTCTGAGCAAACAAGGTATTTTCCTACATGACTTGCAAAATCTGTTGCAGATGACCACAATGCTCTTGCACAGATTTGCTATATACTTGTATGTAATTAAAAAAGACTAACACAAACTTCCTTAAGAAAGGCTTAAACATTGTATTCATCAGTGATTGAAATGTTGATGGAGCATTTGTGAGGCCAAAAGGCATGACTAGGAACTCATAATGCCCTTCATGAGTTCTAAATGTAGTCTTACAAATGTCAGCCTCTCTCATTCTAATTTGATGATATCCAGATCTCAAATCCAATTTAGTGAACACTGCAGCTCCACTTAACTCATCAATCAACTCTTCTATAACTAGTATGGGAAATTTATCCTTAACTGTATGCTTATTCAACTCCCTATAGTCAACACACATTCTTCATGACCTATCTTTTTTCTTAACCATCACTATAGGAGAATAGAATGGGCTCTGACTAGGCCTTATCACCCCTTATTCAAGCAATTCCTTAACCATTGCCTCAATGGCATCCTTCTGATTTGGAGGGTGTCTGTAGGGTCTAACATTGATTGGTGAGGTGTTTGGAACAAGGGGTATTATTGTAAGCTGTTTTAGGTGCAGGTAAATCCAAAGTGTGATTAACAGGTTTTGGCAAAATCCCATTACCCTTATTGCCATATCCAACATTTGCAGGCCTAGTAAATGATGGTTGAGGGTTGTACCTTGGTCTCATAGCAATATTGGTGGCCTCTTGCATTCTTGCCATACAGAAAGCATCAGATAATGTGGTCAATTTGAACATCCTGATAGGCATGAATATCTTATCCTTCAACCCACCGAGAAAGAGACTCATAGTATAGGCTTCAGGCAAATCAACCTTGTTTAACAGCCCTTCAAACTGATCTTGATAAGATTGCACACTCCCAGTTTGCTTCAAATTCTTCAAATCCACCATTGGATCATCAAAGGCTGCACCAAACCATTCTAATGCTTCTTGTTCATACAACTCCCAAGAACTTCCTTCTCCATTCCTCCTAATGAACTGTTGATGCCAAGTGAGGGCTGTATCATACACATGCATGGCTGTCATCTCCACCTTTATGTTTTCTTGGACATTGTAACAACCCCCAAAAAATGGATTGCAGCGGAAGATAATGTTAATGGGGTGCAACTAAATTGGTATCACAACACAAAGTAAAAAGAACAATTTTTCCTCAACCATTTAAAAGAAGTTTTATATTCAAAAGTATTTTGTTTACAGCATTCCAAAAACAGTGCGGAAATATAGGCCAATAAAAGAAGTAAAGCGGTCCCTAAATACATCAGAGTCATCTATGACCATGTCATGCCATGCCAAAAGCCTCCAAAATTTGACTATCACCTTGAACCTGAAAATACATGCTAAAAAGTGTCAACACAAAGGTTGGTGAGTTCATAGGTTTATGAGTAAAACAGTTGATTTCAATAGTTTCAAATTTGAGTTATAGTAAAATAAATAGTGGGTTACGCTGTTATATACCCATAGTTGGTTTGTTTGCCCTAATCGGGTCAATGGTTGAGTGAATCAATAGTGTTTGTATGATAATCAGTTGAACACAAGTTTCAAGTTGGATAATTGTATAAGAATACAGTTATTGTAAAATAGTAACATTGCGATACAATATTATTGCTCAAAGTCTCATGAACTCAAACGTTAACGTGTGTGATATAATAAAAATGATATAAATAACAGACATCATAAAAATGATGTAAGAAACAGTGCCCTCGTGTAGGAGTTTTCCAACTTCCTATTGTTCTTCAAATAAGGTGCATTTGGTTACCATTCCGGCTAACACAGATGGGGCGTCAACTGCCAATAGATCTATCCACGATATTCGCGTTCACTCGCAAGTGATTAATGGCTCATGATATGAGGGACTTTTAGTGGCAAAAGTGCGTACTAAGACAATAACAATCAGGATAGCATACAGAAAAATATTTGTGTTCAGGTTTGTAGCATGTAATATGTTTCAATAAACAAATAGAGTGTATCATCATCCGAGTAAAATGTTTTAAGGTAGAATAGTAAAAAATGTAAGTAAAACGAGCATGTATCTCCCCCAAAGAGTTCAAAATAGGAAAAAAAGGGGTTATGACTCACAATAATATGTAAAAGTTTAGAGTACTTGTGAAAGTAAAAGCAAATAGTTGAGCATGTATCTCCCCCAAAGAGTTTATAAAGTAATTAAACGAGTAAAAGTGGGGTTATGAAACTCACCTTAGAATTAAGCTTTCTGAAACGACAAGTCGAGTAGCAATAGTGTACGACACCAACACGTGACCTAAGTTATTATGGCAATTCTCAGTTTACAATCTTATGTACACATGACTAAAAAGTGTTTAAATAAATTTTAAGTGTTTTCAAGTGGTTGTGTTTAATGTTGCTTGTGTGGCAGAGTTTACGTTTAAATCATTTCAAGTGTTTGTAAGTATTGGCTCTTGAACAATGTGGACAAGTAGATATATATACAAAAGTATTCAAGACGGATAAGTCTCTGGTTCGAGAATAACCGAAAGACTTAATACGGAAAGTATTCACAATAAAAGTAATTTTGAAATATTATATGTTGTTGGTCCAATAATAAATACTATAAGTTAGAAAATATTTATATGAGTTTTTGGTTATACCTATTTTCTAGTTATTTTAATTTTTGTCACTTAGTCAGGTTTTAGTAATAAATACTAAATGTATTAGTTTGACGTAAATTGGACAAAATGTGTTGGAAAATATTAGTTTAAACATTTTTATTAGGATTTATAAAAATGTATAAGATCGGGTCCAAAAAATATTAGTCAAACTTTAAGATGAAAATAAATACCAAAAAGTGTCCACGACGGGATTCGAATTCATGACCTCTTGTTTAAAAAAAAATAGCATGTTACCCGGCGGGTCAAAGCAGTTATACGCTGATATTTCCACTAGTTTTATTTTTATAACAGTTGGTAATGAAACTAATGTGTTTAAAAAAAATATATAAAAAAGTGATGATTATATGGTTCAAACCTGCGTCTGTTGGGAGAAAAGGAGTGAACAAACAAACCACTAGACTACAAGTCATTAATTGTTTAGTTTTGCCTATGTTTGGTATATATCTTAGTTAGTAACTTAGTTTTAATGACCAAAATATTCTCAGTGAGCTTTACGTTCGTGTTTAAATTTTAGTTTTTGAAATAAGCTAAAACAAAACACACTCCTATGTTGGGAAAACAACTCGATTTCAAAACCAATTCACACCACTGTGGCTCGACCCACAGTGGCTCGACTCAACACAAAACAAAGTACACTTCATTTTCCAATGTCAAGCTATATACTTAGTTATGTTTCGAGTTTTAAGTTTAGACCAAATAAGCAACAAATTAACACCACACCACTGATTGGGTTCGATACAAGCAACACTCGACATGGGCACATCATCTGAAAAAACACATCGTGACACTCCCACTGTGGTTTGACCACAGTGGGTTTCGACCCATTGTAAAAACCAACACAAAAATATAAGCAAGTTTACTAATAAGTACATTCATCTTTAGCCAATACTTGAGTTTTAGTTGTGTTTTATAATTTTAGCCGCACAAGATTTAAACAAAACTAAACTAACTTACAAGTATGCATGCATGCATATACGAATGTATGTGTATGTCGAAGTGTCAATCTCCTTTTTGAGTTTCAGAATACTTAACACATTAACATATAATATGTAGCTTAAAAAAAAAACAATTTTTATAACAAATTTAGGGGTGTGGGTCGTATGCTTACAGTGAGGTTGTGAGAGTTGGTCGAGTAAGAAGAGGAAACCAATTAAGAAGAGAACCAAGTGCTCAACTCGTAACCCAAGCACTCCAAGACTTCTACCCGAGTTACTTATAAATCGAAACTCCAAGCTTTTACCCAAGATTAACCCAAACTCTTCCAAAACTTCAACCTTTTAAACCCTACGTAATTTTTAGTGAAATTGGTAAATGATTTTTTTTGGGTGTGTGTGCGTGTGTTTAAGGGTGTGTTTGTGCTCGGTTATAAAGAAAGAAGAAGGAGAGAAGAAAGTGAGGTGATAGCTAAGGTCAAGAGTTGACATGTGATAATCATAGTTTGTACTATGGCAGTAGGATTGTGGAAAGACAAGAAGTAAGGGACAAAATGTTTTGATGTGAAACTTCATGAGATTTGACAACACAAGGGGGTAAAATCATGAGACCATTGGATGCTTGTATTTGTCCATCTTGACTTTAAATTTCAAAGGTGAAACACGTGGGTTTATGGGGTGCATTTGACGCTAAGTGAATAAAATGGTGTGTATTGGTTTCTTTGTGTGACACCAAAGAAAAGACACAACAATATATGTGGGAGTGTTTGCTAGCTTCAATAACTAGGGTGCGTTTGAAGTTAAGTAAACAAAGGGTGTGGTTTGGTTTCTACATAAAACAAAAGAAGGAAAGAAAACAAATAAATATAAGAGGGGTTAAATAACGAGGTCCGAAAATATATAGGGTGTGTTTAATTTAGTTACGTTTCGCAAAGGCCCAAAGTAATTGTCGGGTTTGATTATCTCGCCATTTAAACTATCGTGATACGCGTGTGAGCTCGTTCCAAATGAAATGTGAATCGCATCACATAGATATGGTTTGTAATTGCATTGGTTAAATAAATAAAAGAGTAAATTGCAAAAATCATCCCTGTGGTTTGTGTAATTTCGCAAGAATCATCCCTATCTCAAACGTTTAGCATTAAACATCCCCAAGTCCACAAACGTTTAGCAATAATCATCCCTGAGCACTAACGTCGTTAGTTTTACCTGTTAAGTGATAAAATAATATTTTCCCGTTAGTCCCTCCGTTAATATTTTTTGCACCGTTAGTCCATTTTTACACGTTTTCGTCCGTTTTTACACGCTTATTACCGTTTTTACACATTTTCGTCCGTTTTTACACTTTTTTGTCCGTTTTTAAACGTTTTCATCCGTTTTTACACGTTTTCGTCCGTTTTTACACGTTTTCGTCAGTATTTACACGTTTTCATCCGTTTTTACACGTTTTCATCCGTATTTACACGTTTTCGTCCGTTTTTACACGTTTTCGTCCGTTTTTACACGTTTATTACCGTTTTTACACGTTTTCATCAGTATTTACACGTTTTCGTCCGTTTTTAGACCTTTTTCATCAGTATTTACACGTTTCCGTCCGTATTTACACGTTTTCATCAGTATTTACACGTTTTCATCCGTTTTTACACGTTTTCATCAGTATTTACACGTTTTCGTCCGTTTTTACACGTTTTCGTCCATTTTTACACGTTTTCGTCAGTATTTACACGTTTTCATCCGTTTTTACACGTTTTCATCCGTATTTACACATTTTCGTCCGTTTTTACACGTTTTCGTCCGTTTTTACACGTTTATTACCGTTTTTACACGTTTTCATCAGTATTTACACGTTTTCGTCCGTTTTTAGACCTTTTTCATCAGTATTTACACGTTTTCGTCCGTATTTACACGTTTTCATCCGTTTTTACACGTTTTCATCCGTTTTTACACGTTTTCATCCGTATTTACACGTTTTCGTCCGTTTTTTACACGTTTTCGTCCGTTAATTACACGTTTTTACACGTTTTCATCCGTATTTACACGTTTTCGTACGAGTCAAGAGTAGATCGAAGGAGTTGTTTTGGTTATTTATTTTTATTTTGTTTGAATGAGACCAATTATAACTAGTTTGTTATAGTTCTTCGTGGGATTTAAAAATCATATAAACATGTTTTTGAAAACTAATTTCGTGTGGTATAAAAACCTGTGTTGTGGTAAGATAAGATTGATATGGTATTTGGTTTGATTATTTTAGATGCGGGTCGAGTTAAGAACCAGTTTGTGGTTTCAGTCGACCCACTTGGGTCTCGGTTTAAAAATAACCTGAAAGGGTGTTTGACTTGTTGATTTGTTTATGAAGCTTGTTCATGTTTTAGTCTTGTCTGCGAAAAAGGGGTACCCAACACAGTCACCCCGAAGGGTGGGTTTGTTGTTGTTATTATGTGGTTTTGATTTCGGGTTTAATACTATAAACCCATTCGAGGGTCGTTTGTTATTTATAAGCCCTTTTAAATTCCTAGCCTATTAATTTAGCATATTTGGCTTATTTGGTTTTGATTCAAGTTCGGCTAATGACCACAGCCTCTCGGCTATTGGCTATTGTCGTTGTTGTTTGTAGTTAAATTTGTGTATTGCGTTACTTGTATTATCATTACTTGTGTGCTAGGAGTTAACGAGACATCCCCAAAGGGTGTCCTCATCATGGCACTTGGTCTTGGCGCAACAAACCCATATAGGGTGTTGTTTGTGTTATATTTGATTTTATGTTGTGCTTGCAATTGCGTTTGTGACTGTGGTTGTGTTGGGGATTCGCTGCGTATAACAGCCCCAAAAGGGGTGTTTAAACTGCTGAAAATGCAGCCCCCAACGAGGGGTGTTGTGGGCTGCAAAACCAGCCCAAACCGAGGGTGTTTGGTGGCTGCCAAACAGCAAAAAGGGTGTTTGATTCTCCTTGTTCTCGGCTAAAAACAGCAGCACCAAGGGTGTTTCTTGGCTGCTAAAACAGTCCCAAAACCAGCCCCAATCGAGGGCGATGGTTGGCTGCTAAAACAGTCCCAAAACGTGTAAAAACGGATGAAAACGTGTAAATACTGACGAAAACGTGTAAAAATGGACGAAAACGTGTAAAAACGGACGAAAATGTGTAAATACTGATGAAAACGTGTAAAAACGGATGAAAACGTGTAAATACTGATGAAAACGTGTAAAAACGGTAATAAACGTGTAAAAACGGACGAAAACGTGTAAAAACGGACAAAAACGTGTAAATACGGATGAAAACGTGTAAAAACGGATGAAAACGTGTAAATACTGACGAAAACGTGTAAAAATGGACGAAAACGTGTAAAAACGGACGAAAACGTGTAAAAACGGATGAAAACGTGTAAATACTAATGAAAACGTGTAAATACGGACGAAAACGTGTAAATACTGATGAAAAAGGTCTAAAAACGGACGAAAACGTGTAAATACTGATGAAAACGTGTAAAAACGGTAATAAACGTGTAAAAACGGACGAAAACGTGTAAAAACGGATGAAAACGTGTAAAAACGGATGAAAACGTGTAAATACTGACGAAAACGTGTAAAAACGGACGAAAACGTGTAAAAACGGACAAAAACGTGTAAAAACGGATGAAAACGTTTAAAAACGGACAAAAACGTGTAAAAACGGACGAAAACGTGTAAAAACGGTAATAAGCGTATAAAAACGGACGAAAACGTGTAAAAATGGACGAAAACGTGTAAAAACGGACTAACGATGCAAAAAATATTAACGGAGGGACTAACGGGAAAATATTATTTTAACACTTAACTGGTAAAACTAACGACGTTAGTACTCAGGGATGATTATTGCTAAACGTTTGTGGACTTGGGGATGTTTAATGCTAAACGTTTGAGATAGGGATGATTCTTGCGAAATTACACAAACCACAGGGATGATTTTTGCAGTTTACTCTAAATAAAAAAAAAAAAAATTAACTTGTAAAAATGGTTCATTAAACATTTATTATAAATTATTTCATGTTCAACATTAATTAATAACTGGGTAAATTATGGGTTCTTACAGTACTTACCCGTTAAACAGAATTCCGTCCCGGAATTCTTGATCTATGGTATTTGTCGAGGTTGTTTCGTTTAGATTTTTTTTAATGAACAGTAATCCAATGGCTATGAATAGTAGCCTAATGGCTACGAATAGTAGCCTAACAGCTATGAATAGTAGCTTAACGGCTATTTTTTATTTTATAAATATCCATTTTAACTTCCATTTTTTTTCTTCATACAATACTTAATTTTCACCTACATTCCTCTTATTTTTTATTTATTTATTTATTTATTTTTTAATTTTTTTTAAGATGCCGCACGTTATTACCGTTGTTGCGATCGTGTATGCTGTAGCAGTTGCTATCTACTTGGCCATCGTCCCAGATGAAGAATGTTACGAGTTTTTGGCCGGAATTTTAGCGGTTCTAGTTCCTCTCGTGGTTCTAGCGGTCGGCGTAGATATACTTTGGGGGTAATAGATAGTATTGCGAGAAAATTATTGTAATAAATCTTTGTTTTATGTTTGTCCTTAAGAAATTTTATCTTATTTCTATGGTAATAAACGAATGTGTTACAACAATTCTATTTATTCTCTTTATTCATCGAACTATGTCACTTGATATTTTATTTACCGCACTCAATAACTCGCTTATATTCTTTTATTATACAAACTATTCATAATGTTGCATCCGGTCGTGATTCTTGCCCTTGTGGGTGTAGTGGTGTTTTTCGTTAGCTTGGCGGATCAAACGTTCCACGATTCCATTCCTTATTTGGTGATATTTGTAACATTAGCACTACCGCTGTTAATTATATCGTTATGTATTAATATTCGTGGACTCTAATGTAATAACAATTTACGTTGCTTATGTTTTTCCTATGATATTATATTTAAAGTGCTTTATCTTTTCTAAAAAGATTTAAGGCGTGAATATTCTAAATCATCCTACTCAAGGGTTTCCGACCCAACTCTTATACTTAACCGGTGAGTTACAAGGTAATGTAGTATGAGATGATGTAGATGTTCTGAGAGTATGGAAGGAAATATTCATACTCATTTTCGGAGATGAGGAGTATGGTAATCAGGGGAGATCGCCATAGTGTTCAAAATAGCTGGTGAGTATACGGGTTAATGTAAATAGGATGAAACTTTTTATAAGAAATTTTAACATAGTAATATTCGTACCAATCTTCCTATTACAAGTCCTGCCCATACAAGGCTTGTAATAATTAAATTCACACGTACTTCCATGCAAATAAAAACCGTGACGGTTTTCGGGAGAGAATTTGATGAACGTAAGGAAAGTTGCTGAACTTCAGCTTTTTTAAAGAAGAACTTGTTAAATAAATTTTTAAGTGACAACCCAGAATTGGTTCCAAGCTTTTGTAGATGATGAATCAGTTTTTTTCTTAGCAATCCCATATCTTGTAGTTCTATCAGGGAAATTGATAGTCTGTGACGAGTTTCATGTATATGTTAAGTAAGTCATTAATATATGTCAAGTAATGTTTAAGTAGTTATGTATCATCTGCTAAGCAAATCTCTATACATTGTGCAGGTAAAATGTAAGCACCGGGGCGCAAAGTAGTAAATTGTAAGATGGTCAGTTTTGAGAGCGTTGTGTTGCAATGAGAGAAGTGTTCCTTTTAAGAGAAAAATATTGCAATGAGAAAGTATTGTGATGCCAGTGTGTTGTGTGTAGAAGCAAACCTTTAAAAACTTTTATGATATGCAATTCTCATGAACGCACACGGAAATTTATACTGTTCTCAGAAATCAAGTAGAAAGTCAACCGGACATAACCCTATCATAACTACTCCCAGTATTCGCAAAATTCAACTCTGAGTCAGACATAGGTGATCAGGCTATGTCCCACTGTCCCTGGTTGAATATAGGTGATCAGTCTATATTCACTCGAGGTTCAATGAACTCTGAAATACTGAGCTCAGTTATACTAGTACTATGTCCCTCACTTTTAAAAGACGTATAGAAAGACTAAGACAAGTGTCCAAACTCAAGGTCGAATGGTGAGATCACGTAAGGAAAATGCGTAATGCTGTGATAGGTATGATATGTAAGCATAAGTATATGGAAAAATACTTATAGTAAATAGCGAAAGCAAGTGGATATAAAGCATCTAATAGTAAGACACACATCACATCAAGTATATTAGTAAACAACATCACAAGTGAGGCATCAGCTTGGCAGGCAGGCACGTGGCGGTCATAGGGTTAAGTTTTCGCAAAAGTAGTTATAGTCTAGGTTTTAAAAATACCAAGTTCTCTATAACCAAGGCTCGGATACCAATTTGTAACCAAAAAAAAAAAAAAAGATTGCAGCGGAAAATAATGTTACTGGGGTGCTACTCAATTGGTATCACTACAAAAAGTAAAAAGGACGATTTTTCCTCAACCATTTAAAAGAAGTTTTATATTCAAAAGTATTTTGTTTACAACATTCCAAAAATAGTGCGGAAATATAGGCACATAAAAGAAATAAAGCGGTGACCAAATACATCAGAGTCATCTATGACCATGCCATGCCATGCCAAAAGCCTCCAAAATTTGACTATCGCCTTGAACCTGAAAATACATACTAAAAAGTGTCAACACAAAAGTTGGTGAGTTCATAGGTTTATGAGTAAAACAGTTGATTTCAATAGTTTCAAGTTTGAGTGATAGTAAAATAAATAGTGTGTTACGCTGTTATATACCCATAGTTCGTTTGTTTGCTCTAATCGGGTCAATGGTTGAGTGAATCCATAGTGTTTGTATAATAATTAGTTGAACACAAGTTTCAAGTTGGATAATTGTATAAGAATACAATTATAGTAAAATAGTAACATTGCAGTACAATATTATTGCTCTAAGTCTCATGAACTAAAACGTTAACGTATGTGATATCATAAAAATGATATAAATAACTGATGCGTGGTTTTGCGACCTTACAACAGGTTTTACCTCTCGAGGGATCTCAAGAGGCTTGCAATCCCCACCAGGCAGTGTACCTGACCGATGTAGTATAGTGAAGTGGCAAGTACCGGGGGATTGATTGTTCTCTAGGGGAATAGTGTCGTTAGGATTGAAAAACTACTCTAATAGGTCTAAGGGTGAGAGAAGATTCTTTTTGTATTTTTATATTTTTTATAAAAGCAAGTAAAATCTCGGGTTTGAAGGAGTCGGCGGAATTAGTTGCTAGTCAACTAACCCAAATAACTACAAATGCAAATAAAATAAAATAACTGAAAATGAAAAGGTTGTGAAACTTATATGGAGAGAAATGTGTTTACTTAGATTTCCTTACTCCCTAACTATCTTTTACCGGTTGATTAGTGCGTATTAATTGCGTGGATGACGGGTGTATTCCTTAATACCAATCGTGGGGTGGCGTACGTACTTCCCCAACTCTACAAGCTCCTACTTCACTCCTATGTCGAGCCGGATAAGAAGCTCCTAACATGGGATCACTAGAATTCGCTCATGCATTAAATACAACCATAATAACCTTAGTACGCATTGGTTCATGTTTCTTAAGACGTTCAAGCAAGTTACCGTATAGGAAGTTAGCCAGTTTTCTTAAGCCTAACATCGATAAACAATCTTCCAATACAATTAATAACACACTAATAACCAATAATCAATAGTTAGATTTCATTAGATCTAAGCAAACACAAGATAAATCTAGCCTAGCATGTTAATTAAAAGACAAGAACAAGATATAATCAAACAACACATAGACATATTGAATGATTAAATGATTACTTATCTTCAATTAAACATGGGAGATCCAAGGGTATAAAAACCCTTAAAAATGGCAGAAATTCGTCTTAGGGTTTCTCCTCACAAAGTTGCACACTAATGACAAAAAATTGCAAAACTATATATAGAACTTAGTAGCTGACGGCGTCACGTTATAGATCTTGACGCCGTCACCTCGCCGTGGATAGGGTTCCCGGATGGTCTTCCTGACGCCGTCCCTCTTTAATCTTCCAAAATCTGCTCTGGCCTATCAAGGCTTGACGCCGTCAGAAATGTGCTTGACGCCGTCTCTCTTTAACTTAAACCGTGATGGCCTTGATCACCTTAAAGGGTGACGCCGTCAGACTTTCCATTGCAAAACTCTCTGGCGCGTCACGTGTATTTTTCATATCCACCTCTTTTACCAAGCCATGACGCCGTCAGGAACAATCCTTGACACCGTCAAGTGTACTTTTTCAGCAGCTTTGGAGACTTTGTCGTTTTCTTCACTTTTATGCTCCAAAAACGTCCAAAATGTTTCCTTTTCCAAATTTCTTCTCCAAAGTACCTAAAATGACAAAAGGAACGATTTAGGGAAATATTTGATCAAATAAATACGATTTAGGGCTTAAATGACCCCCTAAAAGCGGTACACTTTTCGCTTCATCAAATACCCTTACACTTGAGATTTGCTTGTCCTCAAGCAAATGCGCTTTTATTCTAATCAAAATACAAGTTAGGGGTCATTTAATGCTAATATAAAAGTAATTACAACAAATAGTCATTTCACTTTAATCATAATAAGCATGGAGATTACAAACTAGCACCTCACAAGTAGTGTTTAGATACTCACATCTCTCAGGTGTCATAAAAGTATATCTCATAAATGAAAACGGATAATATCTCTCACTACCTGTCATAGCAAATAGATTACCATAGGCTTGGGAAAGGATCGAAAAACCTTCTCCACTAGGCGTAAGCACCTAAGATAAACTATCAAAGAGGGCTTTTACATGGGTTATAACGTGAGGTGTAGGGATATGATAAACACGGTTTTGTTGGATAAGGGATATTTTACTGGTGGCGAGTTAAAGATCTTGATTAATTACATGTACAATATGGCGTTGCTAAGCCAAGACTAGACTCGACTTAAGCTAAAAACAAAATAACAAAAACATAAACATAAAATGAAACGGGATGGTAGTCCGTATGTTTTTTCTACTTTTCTTTTTTTTTTTTTTTTTTTTTTTTTTTTTTTTTTTTCATACACTCTTGCCCTACCATCCAAAATAATACATCATAGGGGCGTTGCATTCCCCTTACACTTGAACTTTTACATAACTTTACAAATAACTATTCTAATTACTTGAATTAAGATAATCGAAACACTTGGAGTACTTTTTAAAATATTTAGCACATATGGGGGTAATAATGTTGTTCTTCCCCATTACTCCATTACACTAGTACTTTACCCATGAGTCCCAATCGTCCCAAAATAATATGTACAAGGATATGACTCGACTTAGCAACCATGTAATCAATTAGATAATTAACTTGGGGTTTAAACAAATGTTGTCACAATAATGCACTAAAAATGAGTGCATACAAGGTAGGCTAAGGCGATTTGGGTGTACATTTAAGTGGGGTGTAAACAAATTCTTCCTTTAAGTAAAATGCTTAAAGGTCGAAACGAAAAGATAGGCTTTGAGGGGTGTACTAGGGGTATCGTGTACTAAAAATGAGTACAACGCAAAGGGTGTGGGAGAATTACTTGACCAATGTAGCCAATGTAATTATAACAAAAACACAGGTGTCAAACAATGGGTTAATCCTAATGCCTCTTATCATGTAGTAAATCTAACTACACGAATGTAGTCTCACTTGTGGCCTCGGAATGGTCTTAACGCAAGTTCTAGAATCTAAGTGCTACCGGTACACACATCATAGCATAAATGCTTTTCCTACCAATTCTAGGGGCGAACCTTACATATTTGGGGGTGGAAAATTTTTTAGTGGTACGGTTTTGTGCTAGTCATATAACTCCTATCCATGAGACGCTCATTAAGATCAAAGTTTCACTCCTATATGTTGTAATAAATTTTAAATTTGGCCCTAAAATTGCCCTAACAGGTATTTATCTCAGTTTTATTACACATCTACCATTAAACAAACAAAAATCAAGCGTAATAGCATTCTCTAAAGTATCGTACTTTACCCCCCCTTACACTTAAGATGAACATTGTCCCCAATGTTCAAATAACAATATGTAAAAGTAAATAAGGTAAAAGAATGAAATCAAATACTCCCCTGATTCGTTTAGTGGATAAAGAGGTAACATGGTTAGATCTTCTTCCAAGAGAATGTAGAAGCTCCAAGACTAAAGCATCGCCAAAAGCTTGATTCCACATACATTTCCTTGTCCAAAATAACCTGTTAAACCTGAGAAAACAAACACGAAAACCTGCATAACATCGGCGGGATAAATTCTATATAAGGATATAATGCTTGTGGAATGATTATTTTGCAGATTCCTGGAGTTTATAAGTTAGAGATTTAATAAAAACTTTTTATGAAAACAAAAGTTTCAAAAATTTCAGAAAATTAAAACCTGACGCCGTCAGGTTGTAATGCCTGACGCCGTCAGAAATGATCTGACAGAATTCTCATGTTAAGTTTCCGGAAAATTTCTGGAAAAACCTCTACCTTACTTCCTGGAAATCCTGCAAAACATCATTATGAATCGATACAAGCATTTGACTCAAACAATTACTAATTTGTATGTTAATTTATTATTGTTATGATTCATGTTCATTTGTTCTAATAAACCAATTTGGATTTTCCTTACACTTATCTTTTGCAAAATACCTTTATATGTAGTTAAGACGAAGTTAAAAACAAGATAAAGCATTTTCACAATTTACTTTTGAACATGAATCAATAATAATAAAAATTAAACACACATACGGAAACAAATAAAATCAAACAAACAAATAAATAAACACACAAAGCAAATAAAGCTTGGGTTGCCTCCCAAGAAGCGCCTTTCTTTATTAACGAGTCTTGTAGCTAGACTCAAAGTCCTTCTACCCTATGTAAGTGAGTTCGTCATCGAGGACGTCTTTAGGGTTAAGCTTTGATTGAAGTTTCCTATTGGTCCGCTTAGTACAATATATCTTTTCAAACTTCTCTCCATCCGGGTCATACAATGTCATCTTAATATGCCATGACCCATCTCCATCTTTGGGTGGTTTGTCCCAATCCCACTTATGATCATCGTCCTCACAAGTCCACTTATTCATCCCTAGGTTAATTGGCAAAACTCCTAGGAACTCAATCATCTTCCTAAAAAATAGAGGGTCTTCAAATGGATCCAATTCGGTGTTCCTTGCCAAGAGTTGCTCTACCGTATGTGTTTGGTTCACAAAGTCCTCTTCTAGGTAAAATGGGCGTTGGGGTCCTATGAAGTCTCTATCGATCCAAGGTCCATATCTAGATGGTCTCCTATTTAATTCTAACCAATGGGGTGTTGGTTCCTCACTAGTATCATAGGCATGTTTCTTCACATCATAGACTGACCAAGTATCACCTTCTCCTACCGCTATCTTAGATTCCTTACAATCAATCATAGCACTAGCGGTCGCCAAAAATCCTCTACCTATCAACAAGGGGCATGTAGGGTCGCTAACCATATCAAGGACGTGGAAATCGGCTAAAATGGTTAGTTTTCCAATGTGTACTAACACGTCTTTGACTACTCCAATCGGGTAAGCAACGCTCCCATCCGCTAAGCCTATTATCACCTCGGTTTCTTCAAGTTTTCCTAGTTTTAGAGAGGTGTAGAGAGGTAACGGAAGTAGGTTAAGGCTTGATCCAAGATCGGCTAATGTGTCATAAGCCTCCGAATTACTGATCTTGCAAGGTAGAACAAATAAGCCCGGATCATCTAACTTCTTAGGTAGCTTGTTTTGAACGAAGGCGGTCCCTTTTTCGCCTAACTTGAGCTTCTTCTCATCCAACACATCAATAACCGGACTTTCAAGGTGGAGCTCCTTGAATTCATTGTCAAGGTTTTGAGTGGGAGGTGTTTCAACTATGTTGTTGACCAATTTGGATATCATAACTTCTTGGTCATTTTGAACGACTTGGGTTTGTTTGAAACACGTGCTCATGGAATTGACCGAATAATATTGTGGACAAGAACTAGGAGACGAAACTGACGAGATGGCGTTGACGTTTAGTTTCGGGTTCTTGACTGTGTTGCTAGGGAGTGCTCCCATTTCTCGGTCATTGAGGGCTTTCAACAAAGTGTCAATCTTATTGGTCATCTCGCTTTGTTTTTGTTTGAATTCGGATTCAAACTTGGCCAAACGAGCTTCTTGAGATGCCATAAATTGGGACATCAATCCTTCAAAGTTATTGGTACTACCATAATTGGAAGAATTGTTGTTGAAAGTACGGTTCGAGTTGGAACCGCTTGATTGGAAACGATTAGGTGGGTTGGAAGAATTGGTTTGTTGTGCGTTTTGGTTTTGTTTCCACCTAAGGTTTGGGTGATTTTTCCATGAGGGGTTGTATGAATCACCGTAGGGGTTTGGCTCAGGTTTGAAAGTGTACCACTTGTCTCCCGCTCTGTCGGTACGCGAGGATGCGTAGTCCGCAAAAGCTTGTTCGGGGAGTGATGAACTCAAATAAGTACATTTTATTACTATCATTTATCCTAATTATTTGACTTGTTTTACTATATTATGTATGAGGATTGATACTTAATCGTTTACTTTTGTAATTCTCAGTTGAAAACAAGCATTTGGTGAAACTTGGCGATTTTGGACTAATTATGGAGCAAAACATGCAAGAAGTTAATAGTCTACTGAAATGTACAAGATCAAGACTATTCTGCTCCAGATGCGCCGCATCTCACTTATGACATGCGCCGCATCACTATCAATATTTCACCAGATACGATCCAAGATACAAGAGGACATGCGCCGCATCTAATTATGGAGTTACGCCGCATCTTCTGGCGGTGTACGAATATTCCTGAATATTATAATCTTGGACCCCACGCGAAGTTAAGTAAATGCGCCGCATCTATTTACTAGATGCGCCGCATCTTACCCTCAGACAGAAACTATAAATACCCCAAAGACCAGACGAATTAAGAGTCCCGGAGTTCCGAAGTTTTAACAGAAGACCGAAGACCAGAAACCTAGGACGAATTCAGTCAAGGCAGCAGCACAAGACACACCCAAATCAAAGATACAAGAGCTGTAAGAAGGTGCTGCATGTGTTTAATTCATTAAGTAGTTTTGTTTTATTGTGTTAGTAAACTTTAATTCATCAAGATTGGTGGCTTGTGTAATGTGACAACGGAAAGATTGCACTCCCTTAAAACTGCTTTCTCATTAATTAAAGTTTATATGTTGATGTCTTTGGTGACTTTTATTAGTGCATTGATAACCTCTGTGTCTAGCTGAGCATTGATCGGGTCGCCATGCCTCTGCCCTCGCCTGTTTATTAGATCGCCTACGCATTCTATGGTCTGTAGAAAAGTAGGAGAAAGATAAATAGGATAGTCATAAGTAATCATTAAGTGTTTACTCGCCGATAAGATTAGAACCAACGAGAAAGGACTTAATCTCGGTGCGTTGCATCGAACTATACACTTCATATAACACTAGCAATAAAACAAGTGACAAACTACTTATCATAAGGACAACCCTCTTATTGTCTCAAGTATTTATCTGTGTACGTGTGTGCTACTTGCTGATTCGTGCCTATTGGTTTAGTTTATTATTTAATTGCAACCAAATCGTGCCAGTCTCTCAGGCTGAACCCCCTTGCGTTAGATTAGGTTGTATAGCTAACTTAATATATTAAAATACTGATTAGAATAACTAGATAATACGTTCCACTCTTAGTGATCGACACTCTACTTACCATTATATTCATACTGACCGGGTACACTGCTCGTTAAGTGTGTGTGTTATTGATAAGTCGGCTAAATATAAATTTAAAACTTGAGTAGGCATTAAAACTGCTAAACCGCAACGACACATCGCACGCATCAAGTTTTTGGCGCCGCTGCCGGGGAGTGAATTGTTATTATCTGTTAATTTGATTAGTATTTTAATTTTTTTTATCTAACCGCTAATTTTGTTGTGTATTAGATTAATTTGCATTCATTGTACTATTTTGCATATTTTCTGTTTTTGTGTGTTATTTGTTTGCTTTTGTTTGTGTTTATTTTCGTGTGTTTTTATTTGTTTTAATTTTTCGTATTTTTTGTTTTCTGCTATCGTTGTACTGAGCTAAATCGAACGATACGGCGCATCTGATTTCTCAGATACGGCGTATTGCGTTCAATTTTTATAAAATACAATGCGTTTAATTAATTCGATACGACGCATCTTTTCCCCAAGATACGGCGTATCTGTTTTTGATAAAAAATTTTTCTAAACGTTAACGATATACGACGCATCTGCTTCAGCAGATACGGCGTATCTATTATTTTAATTAAAAACAGTTTTCGAATTATTAAACAGATACGGCGCATCGATTTTTATCGATACGGCGCATCTTCTGAATCAAAAATCTTATATTTTGAAACGCAACGAAAATACGGCGCATTAACTTTTGTTAATACGACGCATTTAATTTTTAATAAATATCGATTTTTGATAATTAAAATTGATACGGCGCATTCTAATTTCTAAGCGGCGTATCTATTTTCTGAATAAAGTCTGATTTAATTTTAACGATTATAAGATACGGCGTATCCATCTTTTTGGATACGGCGCATCGTCTGCAGATATCAGTAACTTTAATTTTTCGTATTCCGTTTTCGTTGTTAATTTTCTGATATACTACTTTCTCGAGCATACCCTACTGATATTTTTGTGATGATTTCAGGAAGTGCATGACCAGGAGTTCTACGAAGAACTTGATTCAACCTTTCGAAGATCCTGAACGAGTCTTTCATTCGCTTAAAAGGCTTTTCAACACAAAAAGCTTTGATACTTCAAGTTCATTCGAGCTTGACTATTTTTCTGAAGAGAAAGAGGAAGAAGAAACAGAAACAATGGGCGAAAACACAACTATGGAGGAATACATGAACAAAACCCGTGCTGATTACACTTCAGGAGTTGCTAGACCAAAGTTTGATGATAAGTCAAAGTTTGAATTGAAGGGTCAGTTTCTCAAGGAACTAAGAGAGAATGCTTTCAGTGGATCGGAACACGAGGATGCTAATGAACATGTTGAAAAGGTCCTCGAGATTGCAGATTTGTTTACTTCAGAAGGAGTCACTGACGATCAACTCATGCTAAGAATCTTTCCAATCTCACTAAAAGGAGCTGCTAACAAGTGGCTAAGGAATGAACCTGCTAGTTCAATCACTACATGGGAAGGTTTAAAGAGCAAATTCCTGAAGAGATATTGTCCACCTGCTAGGACTGCTAAAAAGATGGAGGCTATCAACAGTTTCAAGCAAGAGCCTGATGAAACTCTTTATCAAGCTTGGGAAAGATTTAAAGATTTATTGGTAAAATGTCCTCAACACTATCTAACCCCTATGCAGGAGATAATATTGTTTTATCAAGGACTGGACGTGCCTACTAGACAAATCTTGGACGCTAAGGGAGTTGTGCCTCAAATGAGTGCAACCAATGCTAGGAAAGCGATCCAAGATGCTGCTGATCATTCTCAAAAATGGCACGATGGGACCTCTACTAGATCTAAGAGCAGCACTAATTTTGACGGGATTGCTGCTATTCAAGCTCAATTGGATAAAATTAGTAGAGAGATGAAGAAGCGTGATGAAAGAGTGTATGCTGCCCAAGTTGGATGTGAAAAGTGCGAAGGACCTCACTACACTAAAGATTGCCCGAATAAGAATGAAAGTGAGACGCTTGAAGAAGCATATTACACCCAATTTGGACAACCATTCCGACCTTCAGGAAGATTTAGGGAAGCTACCCCGGGATTCTATCAAAAGAACAACTTCAATCCCGCTTATCAAGAGAGGAGGCAGACTTTAGATGACACTCTAAAGCAAATTATGGCCGATGCTGCTAAAAGACATGAAGAGAATACTGCTATGATCAAAGAAATCCGAGCTTCAACGGACACTACTACAAGAAATCAAGGAGCTTCGATCAAAGCATTGGAACAACAAATTGGTCAAATGAGAAAAGTTCTTCAAGAAAGGGGATATGGAAGTTTACCTAGCTCAACTGAAACCAACCCAAGAGATCATGTCAAGGCCATAAGCACCACTGAAGAAGTCACTCCTAACATACCTAGAAGATCGATGAATGGTAATGATGGTGCAAGACCCGAATTTTTCTTTAATTCTTCAATCAGTTTAAGAAGACTACTGAAAGAAAAGACAAAGATTGAAGAGGAGATCAAGGCTACAATGAAAGAAGGGAGCTCTGCAACCGATTTAAATACCTTGCCTCATAAAGAAAAAGACCCAGGAAGTTTTACTTTGCCTTGTTCAATTAATGATATATCTTTCAATAATGTGTTAGCTGACTTAGGAGCTAGTGTTAGTGTTATGCCTCTTAAGACATTCACTACCCTAGGACTAGGAAAATTAGCATCAACTAAGTTACTTATTGAATTGGCTGATAAAACGGTAAAACGACCTGAAGGGATTGCTAATAATGTGCTAGTTAAGATTGAGAAGTTTATTTTCCCTGTAGACTTTGTTATATTAGATATGCCCGAGGATGTTAAAGTGCCTTTAATCCTTGGAAGACCTTTCTTGTCTACTGCCCATGCTAAGATTGATGTGTTTAAAAGAAAAATCTCATTAAGGGTAGGGAATAATAAACTAGTCTATAAGTGCCAAGATCCTGTTAAAAGCATAATTAGAGGTGTCTACATGCTAGGATTAAGAGAGCGTATGGACCTCGATCTTGAAGCTAGGCTTATGGGGGAAACATTGATTCAAAACAACTCAACTTATCCTAATCATGAGAACTTTAAGGAATTTATTGACCTTAATGTACCTACCGAACTTAGACGCGATGTTGTTAATGATTCTGATGATGAGTGGTATGATTGCGTGGTAATTAACAAACGTAGGAGAATAGTTGAGAAAACGAATTTGAATAATGATGTGTTTATTGAACTACCACCCCACCTTGCTTATTTATGCCTATATGATAATAAGAATTTCCCGTCTATCATTTTGTCATCTCTGCCCGAAAGGGACAGAACTTTGTTTATACAGATATTGAAGAAGAACGGCGTGGAAATTAAGGACGAGCAAGGAGTGTTCAATATTACTGAATTGGCAATGAGGGAGCGCGATGTTTCCGACTCCTTCAACGATCGATATTAATGAGCTGAACGTGAGTCTAACTTGAAGACTCTGGAATAAAGACAAGTGCTTACCGGGAGACAACCCGGATTTATCTTTTAATTTTCTGTTTGTGTCGAGTCAGTCAGGCCGCAGAGGATACGCCGCATCTCAATTCTGAGATGCGACGCATCTCCTGCAATGGTCATATCTTATTTTAATTTTTCTGCATTTATTTTTATTTTCGAATTTAAAACTTTTTATCAGTTTATTTTAATGCGGCGCATCCCTGGTTAAGGATGCGGCGCATCTTCTATTCTGATCCGTATTTATTCCAGGCTCGATACGGCGTATCTTCTTCAATAAGATACGGCGCATCGACTGACCTGATGATTTTTATTTTTAATTTTTATGTTTTATTTTTTACCTAACTACTAATGTATTATGCAAGTTTGAACCTTTCTTATCCTAGGTGTGTTTTGAAGCCTTGGTGGTATTATAGATTCCTGCATTTCCTGTGGATACATCGAATATGAAGCTTAAATGTTCTAATCCACAAGAAAGATGATTTTTGCTCTTATACAAATGGAGGATCATACCGAGCAAATCTCAGGGGAGTTTTCCTGTTCTAATTCTTTTATTTTCCAGTTTTTAACCTTTCATACAAACAACGAGGACGTTGTTTAACTTAAGTGGGGGGATTGGAGAATTAGAACACTTAACACTTACTTGTCCTAAACTTTTCAAAATATGCTTAAAATGTGCTTAATATATCAAAAATTTTAAATTTTTAGCATGTTTTTGTTTAAAGTCTAAGTTGCATAGCTGCACACATGACGTTATTTTTAAAATTGTGATTTTTTAAAATTCACAAATCTATGAGTGTGCCGGTGACTTGTAAACTTTAGAACTTGGCTTGTATACTATTCGAGACCACCATAATAAGTATTATTTATATAATTGGAATGACTTGTCTAAATTGGTAAATTTCTAGGATTACACCCAAATAGCCTTATATGTTATGTGATATTAGCTAACTACACTGGTTAGTTAACCCCCGTATAAACCCTTTGTTACTCTCACTTTTAGAGTAAGATACCCCTAGAAAAACCCTCAGAGCCATTCCTTTCGTTTCTTACACCTTTGTTAAAATGTTTCGTTACACCCTTACACCTTAGCCTACCCTGTAGATTAGAATCCGTGGTTGGTTAATTGCTATAGGCAAAGTGTGTTTCCTTACCTTACCTGTGTTCGCGTGCGTAATTCATTATCTATGGTTAGGTCGGGAAATTGCACAATGCAATTGGAGTGAAAGTAAATATTGTATATTTTTGAGTTTATTTTTCGTGTGTTTACTACTTTCACTATTACCGTTATTTCTGAAGTCATGAAAAGTATGGAAAAATTATCCAGAATTATTGTTTTGGTGATGTGGTGAAATTTTACACATCTATGTTTATGTTATTAAAAAAAAAAAAAAAAAAAAAAAAAAAAAAAAAAAAAAAAAATCGAAAAAATGAGAAAAGAAAAAGAAAAAAAGAAGAAAGTTAGATGTTTGTTTTAACCAACGATGTAAAGTTATGTAAGTGGTCGATATCACCACTAGTTGTTGTATATTATATCTATGGATTGAATGGGAGTTGGCAGTTATGGGAACGTCAACTAAGGTTTATTCTTTGATTAAGATCTTGTTGAGTATAATTCGTGTCTACCTAAAGCGTGTGTTTCAAGTGTTAAAGCGTGAGTTATTCAATGATATGAGTTTTATTCATGGGATGGTTGGGATAGTGATTAACCACACTTAGGATTTTAATTTATTTGTTTTGTTTATTTTTCATTTTACACCAATTTATATCCCAAAAATTATCCATACCCTTTATTATTCTTTATCCAACCAAACCTTTGATTTATTGAGATTAGGGATTTGAGCAATCTTAAGTATCGTAGTCGTGGATTCGGCTATGTATTTATGATTTTGTCGCCCTTTTTGATATATTATTATTGGTGAAGTTTGGACCTATCTTTAGCCTATTCGAGTTAAGGATTTGAGCAATTGCAAGTATCGTGTTCGTGGATTCGATCATGTATTTGTGATTTTGTCGCCTTTTCTGGAATTTGAGATCGATAGTGAATAAGAATAATTAACCCTTAAGCCTAAAAACCCTTTTTACCGCTTTAGACTTGTTATTCCTTAGCTTTAGTGGGGGAGATGTGTATACTTGCCAAGCTTATGATGAACTCAAATAAGTACATTTTATTACTATCATTTATCCTATTAATTTGACTTGTTTTACTATATTATGTATGAGGATTGATACTTAATCGTTTACTTTTGTAATTCTCAGGTAAAAACAAGCATTTGGTGAAACTTGGCGATTTTGGACTAATTATGGAGCAAAACATGCATAAAGTGAAGAGTCTACTGAAATGGACAAGATCAAGTCAAATCTGCTCCAGATGCGCCGCATCTCACTCATGACATGCGCCGCATCGCTATCAAGATCTCACCAGATACGATCCAAGATTCAAGAGGACATGCGCCGCATCCAAAGACGAAGATACGCCGCATCTTCTGGCGGTGTACGAATATTCCTGAATATTATAATCTTGGACCCCACGCGAAGTTAAGTACATGCGCCGCATCTACTTGCTAGATGCGCCGCATCCTACCCTCAGACGGTAACTATAAATACCCCAAAGACCAGACGAATTAAGAGCCTTTAGTTCCGAACAGAAGACCGAAGACCATAAACCAAGGACGAATTCAGTCAAGGTAGCAGAACAAGACACACCCAAATCAAAGATACAAGAGCTGTAAGAAGGTGCTGCATATGTTTAATTCATTAAGTAGTTTTGTTTTATTGTGTTAGTAAACTTTAATTCATCAAGATTGGTGGCTTGTGTAACGTGACAACGGAAAGGTTGCACTCCCTTAAAACTACTTTCTCATTAATTAAAGTTTATATGTTGATGTCATTGGTGACTTTTATTAGTGCATTGATAACCTCTGTGGCTAGCTGAGCGTTGATCGGGTCGCCATGCCTCTGCCCTCGCCTGTTTATTAGATGCCTATGTATTCTATGGTCTGTAGAAAAGTAGGAGAAAGATAAACGGGATAGTCATAAGTAATCATTAAGGGTTTACTCGCCGATAAGATTAGAACCAACGAGAAAGGACTTAATCTAGGTGCGTTGCATCGAACTATACACTTCATATAACACTAGCAATAAAACAAGTGACAAACTACTTATCATAAGGACAACCCTCTTATTGTCTCGAGTATTTATCTGTGTACGTGTGTGCTACTTGCTGATTCGTGCCTATTGGTTTAGTTTATTATTTAATTGCAACCAAATCGTGCCAGTCTCTCAGGCTGAAGCCCCTTGCGTTAGATTAGATTGTATAGCTAACTTAATATATTAAAATACTGATTAGAATAACTAGATAATACGTTCCACTCTTAGTGATCGACACTCTACTTACCATTATATTCATACTGACCGGGTACACTGCTCGTTAGGTGTGTGTGTTATTGATAAGTCGGCTAAATATAAATTTAAAACTTGAGTAGGCATTAAAACTGCTAAACCGCAACGACACACGCAGCAACACCACTTGCCAAGCTTATGATAGAATATTCGTCGCGACTGGACAGTTAAACGATTAGATTTGCTTTTATCAAAATATTTTATTTTACTTCTAATTCTTTAAGTGTTTAGTTGTTTGATTATGACAAAAATGAATACATGCTTAAATATAAAAATAAATCCTAATATCTTTTAGGATACATTTTCATAAGATTAATTCTAAGTTTTACTTGGGGACAAGTAAAGTTCAAGTGGGGGGATATTTGATGAACTCAAATAAGTACATTTTATTACTATCATTTATCCTATTAATTTGACTTGTTTTACTATATTATGTATGAGGATTGATACTTAATCGTTTACTTTTGTAATTCTCAGTTGAAAACAATCATTTGGTGAAACTTGGCGATTTTGGACTAATTATGGAGCAAAACATGCAAGAAGTTAAGAGTCTACTGAAATGTACAAGATCAAGACTATTCTGCTCCAGATGCGCCGCATCTCACTTATGACATGCGCCGCATCACTATCAATATTTCACCAGATACGATCCAAGATACAAGAGGACATGCGCCGCATCTAATTATGGAGTTACGCCGCATCTTCTGGCGGTGTACGAATATTCCTGAATATTATAATCTTGGACCCCACGCGAAGTTAAGTAAATGCGCCGCATCTATTTACTAGATGCGCCGCATCTTACCCTCAGACAGAAACTATAAATACCCCAAAGACCAGACGAATTAAGAGTTCCGGAGTTCCGAAGTTTTAACAGAAGACCGAAGACCAGAAACCTAGGACGAATTCAGTCAAGGCAGCAGCACAAGACACACCCAAATCAAAGATACAAGAGCTGTAAGAAGGTGCTGCATGTGTTTAATTCATTAAGTAGTTTTGTTTTATTGTGTTAGTAAACTTTAATTCATCAAGATTGGTGGCTTGTGTAATGTGACAACGGAAAGATTGCACTCCCTTAAAACTGCTTTCTCATTAATTAAAGTTTATATGTTGATGTCTTTGGTGACTTTTATTAGTGCATTGATAACCTCTGTGTCTAGCTGAGCATTGATCGGGTCGCCATGCCTCTGCCCTCGCCTGTTTATTAGATCGCCTATGCATTCTATGGTCTGTAGAAAAGTAGGAGAAAGATAAATAGGATAGTCATAAGTAATCATTAAGGGTTTACTCGCCGATAAGATTAGAACCAACGAGAAAGGACTTAATCTCGATGCGTTGCATCGAACTATACACTTCATATAACACTAGCAATAAAACAAGTGACAAACTACTTATCATAAGGACAGCCCTCTTATTGTCTCAAGTATTTATCTGTGTACGTGTGTGCTACTTGCTGATTCGTGCCTATTGGTTTAGTTTATTATTTAATTGCAACCAAATCGTGCCAGTCTCTCAGGCTGAACCCCCTTGCGTTAGAATAGGTTGTATAGCTAACTTAATATATTAAAATACTGATTAGAATAACGAGATAATACGTTCCACTCTTAGTGATCGACACTCTACTTACCATTATATTCATACTGACCGGGTACACTGCTCGTTAAGTGTGTGTGTTATTGATAAGTCGGCTAAATATAAATTTAAAACTTGAGTAGGCATTAAAACTGCTAAACCGCAACGACACATCGCACGCATCAGGGAGTTCCATGCAATCACGAGTGTCGTGGGGACCACTACATAATTCACATGAAGAAGTGATTTTGTTCACTTGGCTTGAAGGTTTAGGAGCCTCGTAGGATTTCAGAAGAAACTTGACTTGGTCTTCAAGTTCTATGATCCTACGGTCGGAAGTGCTTGAATTGTTCGAAGGTAAAGATATTGCCTTGACCGTTTTATTCAAATCACGGGGATCACTCCAACTTTCTTTTTCATAAAGAGCAAGATCTTCTAGGAGAGCCCATGATTGTTCCGCACTTAGATCACGTAGCTTACCACCAGCCGCTTGGTCAATGGTTTGCCTCGTGGAAAGATTGATATGGTCATAGAAGATTTGGACTTGGAGCCAAAGTTCTATGCCATGGTGAGGGACTTTTTGGAGTAAGTCCTTGAATCGAGTCCATGCCTCGTAGAGGGTTTCGCCTTGACGTTGTTGGAACATCAAGATATCATTCCTTAGCTTGGTAGTTCTTCCTGGTGGGAAAAACTGAGCAAGGAAACGAGTGGTGAGATCATCCCAAGAGGTGATGGATCCTGCGGGTAGACGCTCTAGCCATTGACTAGCTTGGTCCCGCAGAGAGAATTGAAAGAGACGCATTCGGGTCGTCTCTCGCGTGGCAACATCAAGGTCTATGGAATCAACGATTTTGAGAAAGTCCTTGAGATGTTGGTTAGGATCTTCGGAACGAAGTCCATGGAATGCGCATCCGCTTTGCACCAACCGGATGGTGTCGGATCGAAAGGGAGTGACATTGGCTCCTTGAGTGAGCTCAATGGTGTTTCGATAGCCATGGTGGCTAGGACGGGAGTAGTCTCCTAAGGTACAGGCTCTAGGAGGTGGGTGTTGTTGTGGTGGTGGGTTGTTGGGATCGAGGATATTACCACCTTCCATGATGTCGGATGGTAATGGTTACGAACAAAGAAACGAAGAAAAAAGATAGACTAAAGAAAACCTAGAAAAATAAAATAAAAATCTCACTAGAAAGGAATCTTGTGAGTAGACCTAATAAAATAAAAATTCAACCTAAACAATAACTATTCCCCGGCAGCGGCGCCAAAAACTTGATGCGTGGTTTTGCGACCTTACAACAGGTTTTACCTCTCGAGGGATCTCAAGAGGCTTGCAATCCACACCAGGCAGTGTACCTGACCGATGTAGTATAGTGAAGTGGCAAGTACCGGGGGATTGATCGTTCTCTAGGGGAATAGTGTCGTTAGGATTGAAAAACTACTCTAATAGGTCTAAGGGTGAGAGAAGATTCTTTTTGTATTTTTATATTTTTTATAAAAGCAAGTAAAATCTCGAGTTTGAAGGAGTGGGCAGAATTAGTTGCTAGTCAACTAACCCAAATAACTACAAATGCAAATAAAATAAAATAACTAAAAATGAAAAGGTTGTGAAACTTATATGGAGAGAAATGTGTTTACTTAGATTTCCTTACTCCCTAACTATCTTTTACCGGTTGATTAGTGCATATTAATTGCATGGATGACGGGTGTATTCCTTAATACCAATCGTGGGGTGGCGTACGTACTTCCCCAACTCTACAAGCTCCTACTTCACTCCTATGTCGAGCCGGCTAAGAAGCTCCTAACATGGGATCACTAGAATTCGCTCATGCATTAAATACAACCATAATAACCTTAGTACGCATTGGTTCATGTTTCTTAAGACGTTCAAGCAAGTTACCGTATAGGAAGTTAGCCAGTTTTCTTAAGCCTAACATCGATAAACAATCTTCCAATACAATTAATAACACACTAATAACCAATAATCAATAGTTAGGTTTCATTAGATCTAAGCAAACACAAGATAAATCTAGCCTAGCATGTTAATTAAAAGACAAGAACAAGATATAATCAAACAACACATAGACATATTGAATGATTAAATGATTACTTATCTTCAATTAAACATGGGAGATCCAAGGGTATAAAAACCCTTAAAAATGACAGAAATTCGTCTTAGGGTTTCTCCTCACAAAGTTGCACACTAATGACAAAAAATTACAAAACTATATATAGAACTTAGTAGCTGACGGCGTCACGTTATAGATCTTGACGCCGTCACCTCGCCGTGGCTAGTGTTCCCGGATGGTCTTCCTGACGCCATCCCTCATTAATCTTCCAAAATCCGCTCTGGCCTATCAAGGCTTGACGCCGTCAGAAATGTGCTTGACGCCGTCTCTCTTTAACTTAAACCGTGATGGCCTTGATCACCTTAAAGGGTGACGCCGTCAGACTTTCCATTGCAAAACTCTCTGGCGCGTCACGTGTATTTTTCATATCCACCTCTTTTGCCAAGCTATGACGCCGTCAGGAGCAATCCTTGACGCCGTCAAGTGTACTTTTTCAGCAGCTTTGGAGACTTTGTCGTTTTCTTCACTTTTATGCTCCAAAAACGTCCAAAATGCTTCCTTTTCCAGATTTCTTCTCCAAAGTACCTAAAATGACAAAAGGAACGATTTAGGGCAATATTTGATCAAATAAATACGATTTAGGGCTTAAATGACCCCCTAAAAGCGGTACACTTTTCGCTTCATCAATAACAGACATCATAAAAATGATGAAAGAAACAGTGCCCTCGTGTAGGAGTTTGCCAACTTCCTATTGTTCTTCAAATAAGGTGCATTTGGTCACCATTCCGGCTAACACAGATGGGGCGTCAACTGCCAATAGATCTATCCACGGTATTCGCGTTCACTCGTAAGTGATTAATGGCTCAAGATATGAGGGACTTTTAGTTGCAAAAGAGTGTACTAAGGCAATAACAATCAGGATAACATACAGAAAAATAGTTGTGTTCAGGTTTGTAGCATGTAATATGTTTCAATAAACAAATAGAGTGTATCATCATCCGAGTAAAATATGTAAGTAAAAGGAGCATGTATCTCCCCCAAAGAGTTCAAAATAGGAAAAAGAGGGGTTATGACTCACAATAATATGTAAAATTTTAGATTACTTGTGAAAGTAAAAGCAAGTAGTTGAGCATGTATCTTCCCCAATGAGTTTATAAATTAATTAAACGAGTAAAAGTGGGGCTATGAAACTCACCTTAGAATTAAGCTGCCTGAAACGACAAGTCAAGTAGCAATAGTGTACGACACCAACACGCGACCTAAGTTATTATGGCAATTCTCAGTTTACAATCTTATGTACTCATGACTCAAAATTGTTTAAATAAATTTTAAGTGTTTTCAAGTGGTTGTGTTTAATGTTGCTTGTGTGGCAGAGTTTACGTTTAAATCATTTTAAGTATTTGTAAGTATTCGCTCTTGAACAATGTGGACAAGTAGATATATATACAAAAGTATTCAAGACGGATAAGTCTCTGGTTCGAGAATAACCGAAAGACTTAATACGGAAAGTATTCACAATAAAAGTAATTTTGAAATATTATATGTTGTTGGTCCAATAATAAATACTATAAGTTAAGTATTTAAATCAACAATGTTTTGTGATACGATATATATGAATATGAATGTGTATATATTTATCTAAAGTTAGTGGATGATAAGTTAGAAAATATTTATAAGAGTTTTTGGTTATAACTATTTTCTTGTTTTTTTAATTTTTGTCATTTAGTCGGGTTTTACTAATAAATACTAATTGTATTAGGTTGACGTAAATTGGAAAAAATGTGTTGGAAAATATAAGTTTATGTTGGGAATTAAATGTTCTGAAGATTAGTGTTCGGAAATATATGTTCATAAGGTTTGTACTGCTGAGAAGAATACGCTAACAGTACTAACTGCTATTGTATATCTGAAGACTTCTCAAGTTATAACTAACAGTACTAACTGATAAGTTAGTACTGCTAGTACAAAGAAGGTACTGCTGGTTGAATACTGTTGTTGGAGTGACTCACACTACTGCTGAAAGGATAAGTGTCGCGTATACTACTGCTGGATGGATAAGTATAAAAAGATATTTTGTGTATAAAAGTTAGGTATATACGGTAGATAATATCTTAGATAAGTGTTTAGTCAACAAGTTGTAATACACATAACATGTTGTATCTTAGGGACTGACACACTCAACAAGCAAGTAGTTCGACAAGACTTATCAATATTTTAAAGATCTCCTTTGGACTATAAAAAGGGAGATCTTAACTTAGAGATAAGAGTAAATGTGCATGTGCTGAATATTGTGCTAGCTTATGTGCTTAAAATTAAAAATCTAGTCAAACAAGTAAAGTCATAGAAACATAGAGATTCAAGGTTTGTAACCCTAGTGATAGTGAAGATCACTCGTATTATTCTCAATAATATTGAATCGTTTGGTGTTATACTTTCTGTGTTCATCATTCAAATAACAAGCATCACTGTTCCATTTCCATAACCAATATCCTTCTAAGTGTGGCTAAGTAGATTCTGCAAACTTAATCATATTCACTCAAAGTATCATATACACTCGTTATAAAGGACTAACATCCTATCAAAGAGTGTATCACAGAATCCTCTCAGTTCAAACATTTTTATTAGGAGTTATAAGATCGGGTCCAAAAAATATTAGTCAAACGGTAAAATGAAAATAAATACCAAAATGTGTCCATGACGGGATTCAAACTCATGACCTCTCATTTAAAAAAAAAACAGCACACCACTGATTGGGTTCGATGCAAGCAACACTCGACATGGGCACATCATCCGACAAAACACATCGCGACACTCCCACTGTGGTTCGACCACAGTGGGTTTCTACCCATTGTAAAAACCAACACAAAAATATAAGCAAGTTTACTAATAAGTACATTCATCTTTAGCCAATACTTGATTTTTAGTTGTGTTTTATAATTTTAGCCACACAAGATTTAAACAAAACTAAACTAACTTACAAATATGCATGCATGCATATACGAATGTCTGTGTATGTCGAAGTGTCAATCTCCTTTTTGAGTTTCAGAATACTTAACGCATTAACATATAATATGTAGCTTAAAAAAACAATTTTTATAACAAGTTTAGGGGTGTGGGTCGTATGCTTACAGTGAGGTTGTGAGAGTTGGTCGAGTAAGAAGAGAAAACCAAAGAAGAGAACCAAGAGCTCAACTCATAACCTAAGCATTCCAAGACTTCTACCCGAGTTACTTATAAATCGAAACTCCAAGCTTTTACCCAAGATTAACCCTAACTCTTCCAAAACTTCAACCTTGTATACCCTTAGTAATTTTTAGTGAAATTGGTAAATGATTTGTGTGTGTGTGTGTGTGTGTGTGTGTGTGTTTATGGGTGTGTTTGTGCTCAGTTATAAAGAAAGAAGAAGGAGAGAAGAAAGTGAGGTGCTAGCTAAGGTCAAGAGTTGACATGTGATAATCATAGTTTGTACTTTGGCAGTAGGATTGTGGAAAGACAAGAAGTAAGGGACAAAATGTTTTGATGTGAAACTTCATGAGATTTGACAACACAGGGAGGTAAAATCATGAGACCATTGGATGCTTGTATTTGTCTATTTTGACTTTAAATTTCAAAGGTGAAACACGTGGGTTTATGGGGTGCATTTGATGCTAAGTGAATAAAATGGTGTGTATTGGTTTCTTTGTGTGACACCAAAGAAAAGACACAACAATATATGTGGGAGTGTTTGCTAGCTTCAATAACTAGGGTGCGTTTGAAGTTAAGTAAACAAAGGGTGTGGTTTGGTTTCTACGTAACAAAAAAGAAGGAAGAAAAAAAAATATAAAGGGTGTTTGTAAACTGGCGTCACAAGGCCCAAGAAGAAAGAAAAAAATGGCGGTGTTGGGCTTGTTAGGAGGCCGTTGCCAAAATGCTAAGGGTGTGTTTGTTTGGTTTGTGACACGGCCCAAGACCCAATTATTAAATGGGTGTGTCGGGTTAATAATGAGGTCCGAAATATATAGGGTGTGTTTAATTAGTTACATTTCGCAAGGCCCAAATAATTGTCGGGGCTTTGATTATCTCGCCATTTAAACTATCGTGATACGCGTGTGAGCTCGTTCCAAATGAATGTGAATCGCATCACATAGATATGGTTTGTAATTGCATTGGTTAAATAATAAAAAAAATAAAAAAAAATTTAACTTGTAAAAATGGTTCATTAAAATTTATTGCAATTATTTCATTTTCAACATTAATTATAACTGGTAAATTACGGGTTCTAACAGTACCTACTCGATGGTTATGATAGTAGCCTAATTGCTACGAATAGTAGCCTAACCTATGATAGTAGCTTAACGGCTACTTTTTATTTTAAATATCCATTTTAACTTCCATTTTTTCTTCATACAATACTTAATTTTCACCTACATTCTCTTATTTTTTTTAAAATGACGAGTTAACGTTGTTATTCTATATCTTTACATTGCATTTTGTTCTCCATAAATACGTTTTTCCGACCGATTTTAGCGGCAGTTCTACCGTTGTTGCGTCGCGTATGCTGTACTGTTGTAATTATTGGCAGAAGATTATGAATATTACGAGTTTTTGGCCGGAATTTTAGCGGTTCTAGTTCCTCTCGTGGTTCTAGCGGTCGGCGTAGATATACTTTGTGGGTAATAGATAGTATTGCGAGAAATTATTGTAATAAATCTTTGTTTTATGTTTTTCCTTATGAAAGTTTATCTTATTTCTATGGTAATAAACGAATGTGTTACAACAATTCTATTTGTTCTCTTTATTCATCGAACTATGTCACTTGATATTTTATTTACCGCACTCAATAACTCGCTTATATTCTTTTAATATCTAAACTATTCATAATGTTGCATCCGGTCGTGATTCTTGCTCTTGTAGGTGTAGTGGTGTTTTTCATTAGTTTGGCGGATCAAACGTTCCACGATTCCATTCCTTATTTGGTGATCTCTGTAACATTAGCACTACCGCTGTTAATTATATCGTTATGTATTAATATCCGTTGACTCTAATGTAATAACAATTTACGTTGCTTATGTTTTTCCTATGATATTATATTTAAAGTGATTTATCTTTCCTAAAAAGATTTAGGGCGTGAATATTCTAAATCATCCTACTCAAGGGTTTCCGACCCAACTCTTATACTTAACCGGTGAGTTACAAGGTAATGTATTAAGAGATGATGTAGACGTTCCGAGAGTATGGAAGGAAATATTCATACTCATTTTCGAAGATGAGGAGTATGGTAATCAGGGGAGATCGCCATAGTGTTCAAAATAGTTGGTGAGTATACGGGTTAATGTAAATAGGATGAAACTTTTTATAAGAAATTTTAACATAGTAATATTCGTACCAATCTTCCTATTACAAGTCCTGCCCATACAAGGCTTGTAATAATTAAATTCACACGTACTTCCATTCAAATAAAAATCGTGACGGTTTTCGGGAGAGAATTTGATGAACGTAAGGAAAGTTGCTGAACTTCAGCTTTTGTAAAGAAGAACTTGTCAAATAAATTTTTAAGTGACCACCCAGAATTGGTTCCAATCTTTTGTAGATGATGAATCAGTTTGTTTCTTAGCAATCCCATATCTTGTAGTTCTATCAGGGAAATTGATAGTCTGTGACGAGTTTCATGTATATGTTAAGTAACTCATTAATATATGTCAAGTAATGTTTAAGTAGTTATGTATCATCTGCTAAGCAAATCTCTATACATGGTGCTGGTAAAATGTAAGAACCGGGGCGTAAAGTAGTAAAGCGTAAGATGGTCTGTTTTGAGAGCGTTGTGTTGCAATGAGAGATGTGTTCCTTTTAAGAGAAAAATATTGCTACGAGAAAGTATTGTGATGCCAGTGTGTTGTGCGTAGAAGCAAACCTTTAAAAACTTTTATGATATGCAATTCTCATGAACGCACACATAAATTTGTACCGTTCTCAGAAATCAAGTAGAAAGTCAACCAGAAATAACCCTATCATAACTACTCCAGTGTTCTCAAAATTCACCTCTGAGTTGGACATAGGTGATCAGGCTATGTCCCACTATCCCTGGTTGAATATAAGTGATCAGTCTATATTCACCCGAGGTTCAATGAACTCTGAAATACTGAGCTCAGTCATACTAGTACTATGTCCCTCACTTTTAAAAGTCATTTAGAAAGACTAAGACATGTGTCCAAACTCAAGGTCGAATGGTGAGATCATGTAAGGAAAAGGCGTAATGCCGTGATAGGTATGTCCCTCACTTTTAAAAGTCGTTTAGAAAGACTAAGGCAAGTGGATATAAAGCATCTAATAGTAAGATACACATCTCATCAAGTATATCAGTAAACAACATCATAAGTGAGGCATCAGCTTGGCAGGCAGGCACATGGCGGAAAATAATGTTACTGGGGTGCTACTCAATTGGTATCACAACACAAATTAAAAAGAACGATTTTCCTCAACCATTTAAAAGAAGTTTTGTATTCAAAAGTATTTTGTTTACAGCATTACAAAAACAATGCGGATACATAGGCCCATAAAAGAAATAAAGCGGTCCCCAAATACATGAGAGTCATCTATGACCATACCATGCAATGCTAAAAGCCTCCAAAATTTGACTATCACCTTGAACTTGAAAATACATGCTAAAAAGTGTCAACACAAAGGTTGGTGTGTTCATAGGTTTATGAGTAAAATAGTTTATTTCAATAGTTTCAAGTTTGAGTGATAGTAAAATAAATAGTGGTTTACGCTGTTATATACCCATAGTTCGTTTGTTTTCCCTAATCGGGTCAATGGTTGAGTGAATCCATAGTGTTTGTACAATAATCAGTGGAACACAAGTTTCAAGTTGAATAATTGTATAAGAATACAATTATAGTAAAATAGTAGCATTGCAGTACATTATTATTGCTCTAAGTCTCATGAACTAAAATGTTAACGTGTGTGATATCATCAAAATGATATAAATAACAGACATCATAAAAATGATGTAAGAAACAGTGCCCTCGTGTAGGAGTTTGCCAACTTCCTATTGTTCTTTAAATAAGGTGCATTTGGTTACCATTCCGGCTAACACAAATGGGGCATCAACTGCCAATAGATCTATCCATGATATTTGCGTTCACTCATAAGTGATTAATGGCTCATGATATGTGTGACTTTTAGTGGCAAAAGTGTGTACTAAGGCAATAACAATTAGGATAGCATACAGAAAAATACTTGTGTTCAGGTTTGTAGCATGTAATATGTTTCAATAAACAAATAGAGTGTATCATCATCCGAGTAAAATGTTTTAAGGTCAACGAGTAAAATATGTAAGTAAAATGAGCATATATCTCCCCCAAAGAGTTCAAAATAGAAAAAAGAGGGGCTATGACTCACAATAATATGTAAAAGTTTAGAGTACTTGTGAAAGTAAAAACAAATAGTTGAGCATGTATCTCCCCCAAAGAGTTTATAAACTAATTAAACAAGTAAAAGTGGGGCTATGAAACTCACCTTAGAATTAAGCTGTCTAAAACGACAAGTCGAGTAGCAATAGTGTACGACATCAACACGCGACCTAAGTTATTATGGCAATTTTCAGTTTACAATCTTATGTAATCATGACTCAAAAGTGTTTAAATAAATTTTATGTGTTTTCAAGTGGTTGTGTTTAATATTGCTTGTGTGGCAGAGTTTACGTTTAAATCATTTCAAGTGTTTGTAAGTATTGGCTCTGGAATAATGTGGACAAGTAGATATATATACAAAAGTATTCAAGACGGATAAGTCTCTGGTTCGAGAATAACCGAATGACTTAATACGAAAAGTATTCACAATAAAAGTATTTTTGAAATATTATATGTTGTTGGTCGAATAATAAATACTATAAGTTAAGTATTTAAATCAACAATGTTTCGTGATACGATATATATGAATATGAATGTGCTTATATTTATCTAAAGTTAGTGGATGATAAGTTAGAAAATATTTATATGAGTTTTTTGTTATACCTATTTTCTTTTTATTTTAATTTTTGTCTTTTAGTCAGGTTTTAGTAATAAATACTAAATGTATTAGTTTGACGTAAATTGGACAAAATGTGTTGGAAAATATTAGTTTAAACATTTTTATTAGGATTTTTAAAAATGTATAAGATCGGGTCCAAAAAATATTAGTCAAACTTTAAGATGAAAATAAATACCAAAAAGTGACCACGACGGGATTTGAACTCATGACCTCTCGTTTAAAAAAAACAGCAAGTTACCCGGCGGGCCAAAGCACTTATTCACTGATATTTCATCTAGTTTTATTTTTATAACAGTTTTAGACAGTTGGTAATGAAACTAGTGCGTTTTAAAAATATATATATATATAATATATATATATATATAAATATAAAAGTGATGCTTTTGGGGTTCGAACCTGCGTATGTTGGGTGAAAAGGAGTAAACAAACAAACGACTGGACTACAAGTCCTTAATTGTAAAGTTTTCCCCATGTTTGGTATATATCTTAGTTAGTAACTTAGTTTTAATGACCAAAATCTTCTCAGTGAGCTTTACGTTCGTGTTTAAATTTTAGTTTTTGAAATAAGCTGAAACAAAACGCACTCCTATGTTGGGAAAACAACTCGATTTCAAAACAAACTCACACCACTGTGGCTCGACCCACAATGGCTCGACTCAATACAAAATAAAGTACACTTCATTTTCCAAGGTCAAGCTATATTCTTAGTTATGTTTCGAGTTTAAAGTTTAGACCAAATAAGCAACAAATTAAAACCACACCACTGATTGGGTTCGATGCAAGGAACACTCGACATGGGCACATCATTCGACAAAACACATCGCGACACTCCCACTGTGGTTCGACCACAGTGGGTTTCGACCCATTGTAAAAACCAACACAAAAATATAAGCAAGTTTACTAATAACTACATTCATCTTTAGCCAATACCTGAGTTTTTATTGTGTTTTATAATTTTAGCCACACAAGATTTAAACAAAACTAAACTAACTTACAAATATGCATGCATGCATATACGAATGTATGTGTATGTCGAAGTGTCAATCTCCTTTTTGAGTTTCAGAATACTTAACACATTAACATATAATATGTAGCTTAAAAAAACAATTTTTATCACAAGTTTAGGGGTGTGGGTCATATGCTTACAGTGAGGTTGTGAGAGTTGGTCGAGTAAGAAGAGGAAACCAAAGAAGAGAACCAAGTGCTCAACTCGTAACCCAAGCACTCGAAGACTTCTACCCGAGTTTCTTATAAATTAAAACTCCAAGCTTTTACCCAAGATTAACCCAAACTCTGTTAGAGTTTTGGAAAAATATTAAATCGTGTATGACTAGAATCGAACCCGGGACTGAGGGATTGCACACTTTACGTATGAATGATCAAAGGAATAATTAATATATATAACTATTATATATTTTAATTATTTGGACACAAAAGGAAAAAGGAGGGGGTTGAATTTCGAGTTTTAAAACTTAAGGAGGTTTTAGCAATAACTTGTTGGACAAGGTTAAGTGCTATATATTATGCCCTTGGAGAGCACAATAGATGATCGACCAAAAGGATATCCCTAACTGATTTGACAATCAGTAGACAAATCCTTAAAAGAAAATCGACTTTAATGAATTTGATTCATGCTCATACAGTATGATATCAAATTGATATGGATAGTCAAAGATATGCATAGTACATATCTACAATATGCATCATATACATCATGCATGATAAAATATCACATATCTTCTACATATTATGTCGTACAGTAAGATATTTGACATATTATGTACTGTACACTATGACATAATATCTTCTACATATGTATCGTACAGTATGTGGGTGCAAGAATGTGTTTATATTATTACTTTCTTTTCTTCTTGAATATTAGATTTAAGGTTTATTAAATAAAATAGTTTTGGTTTAATAAATTGTGTTCATTCACTAGCATCAACCTTTGGTTGCTTTTATAGTACGTGTGTGGAAGATCTCGGATATAACATACTTTTGTTATTCATCTTGGATTGTGGAACAAAAGGTAAGGGGTTCCACCTTAATCCTGTTTGTTCTTATTTGATTGATCTAGTGAAGGAGAAAGAAGATTTGATCCTTGTTCTTGCTAGGATCATAACGGTACGTTCCTATTTATTTTTCGGTATTACATTATACATGTTAATTATGATCCTTGCTTCCGCGAATTGTGTGCTTTAATGTTTATGGTTATTTATTTATTTGAATGTCAAGTTATCTAAAATCAATAGTGGCATCACGAGCCGTTTAACATGTAATTGTAATTATCGAAACACATAATTAAAATCAATTCTTGTTTGGTTTTACATGTTCATATGTCGAATTTTTTTTTAGGGTTTTTACAAGATCTAAAATAAAAAATTCGATCATAATTTAGGGGGGGGGGGTTCGAACCTCTTTAATAAAAAAACTAGTTTTGTAACCCTAAATTAGGAACATGTGTTTATGTGATTATTTGAATAAAGGGTTACGTTCCTGTTTGATCCATGATTTTTTCATGCAAAGAAATCATGGATTAGGGTTTGTTTTACATGCTACATGTTTTAGATAAATCTAAAATTAGGGAAGACCTAATCTATTAAATTAATGAATCAGTTATGTGCAATGTGGTATTTAATTATTAAAACTTACGCGGTCAATTGTTGGCATCTGTGGTCCATTGGGTACAATGCGCTCGAAAACCAATGGGAGTTTTATTAATTATATACATAATAATTACACATGTAGATTATTAATAGGATTTATCAAAAGGTTTGCATGTGGCTATATGATTTAATTGTTAAGATTATATGCGTTATTCGTGTTTATTTAATTTTGTTGAAATTACTTGTCTTATTTGTTTAAATTATTCATGAATTGTAAGCAAACAAGAGGGTGATTTTTGGTATAAAAAATTAAATGGACATAATAACTATGAAACCTTATGCTGTGGTAAATTATTTATTTCCAAGTCTTATGTGCCGATAGTGATTCGCTTCCCACGGTAACTTGCTCCCAGGCGAGACTAGCAATTTAATAATTTACTACATATTTTTTATAAGACTTAGAATCAAAAACTTTTAATTGATTGATGTAACTGTACAAATGGTCGAAGCGGCGGACCTAATTAGACAAACTATAAAGTGGGTATAAGGTTGGTACGCATTAAATTGTGACCTTAAAGAGACTCCATTCTGTCTCTCCGCTAGCCTGTGCGTCTAATTAGACTTACCAAGTACACCATTACATGTACGAAGCATCTTAAGGCAAAGTTGTAAATTGCTCAACGCCTCAATTAAAACTTTATTGATTTAACTCTTAACAAATTGGTAATTAAAATGGTTTTGAAAACTTATGATACAAAGATGAGTGCATGCTTCTTTGTACATATTTTGATTGTCACATCAAAATAAATACCCTATAAAATTTAAGTCACATGCTATCTAATTATAAGAGACACTTGAATTTAATATCTGGCGTAAGTGAGACCTTGACACGGATATTAATGACAAGGTAAATTACATGCTTTTATTGCCAGCAGATCAACTGAGTGTAATAAAATTATGTGAATTTACATGTTTCTAAATTAGACGACTTAATTAAGTTATAAGTGAGACCTTGAGACTTAAAGCATGAGATGGGAAGAAACATGCTTACATTGCAAAATTATTTTTGGCAAATGTAATTCCCATAAATGTAGGAGTCGGAAAATTGTTTCGCGATTATTGTACGACAAGTTACCATCTTTTGTACTTTCACTGCTAGCAGATCAACTGATGTGGTGGAACTATGGAAAGTTGGATTCTAGTTTTCAAGAAAATTAAATGGTTATTTTATATTTCCTGGGTAATTTTCTTTTCTTGAAAAATTATTATCGAAAATACTAAAGTTGAATTTTGTAAATTCATTTAATGTATTAATGCAACGTTAAAAACCGTAAACGTGGGGCATTCTTTTAGTGGAAAATTTGATCTACACCCGTAGGGTTTAGGCTAGAGTCAACTTTACTAAAAGAACAAACCAAGTCAACTTTCTTTGAGAAGAGTGAGACTTAAACCATATACCTTTTCATGTATGAGAAGGGTATAATGGGAAAATTAGAATTGTCTAAATTCTAAGGAATAACTCATAGCAAAATTTTAATAGTTAAGAAACTTGCACATTTCATGAGTTATTGAATTAGAAGCTAGACTAGTTACCGCAAAATTGGTAAAAGGCAAACTAGCACACTTTGTCTAGTTGTTGTGCTTTGACCACTTTTGATGCTACATGCCATTGTGGGGATGGTAGTCAAATTAAGGAAGAAATTGCATGCCCAATTATTTCCAAGTTAATTGGATTGATGGATAGTCCATCATTTACAAAGTAGAATACATTTTTAGTACCTAAGTAATTGTTACATATGGGATCACTCAAAGGTGTAGGAAAGTAAATAGCACACTATTTGCTTTTACTGGTTATGAAACACTTATAATGTTGTCAAATCCAGTGGGAGCATTGTGTTGTTATTACTGAATAACATATATTAATGTAATGATCTGTAATTCAGTAGGAGCTACAAGCTTGTTATCTTGGTAGTAACCCAGATTATCTCTAAAATGTCTTGAGATAATTACTTTCCAATTATAGACACTTGTGAGTTTAAGGATAGTCATGTGCGTTTCCTTACAAGACAAGGTGGTTCTATATCTACGAATATCCATGACAAAATCATATTGATCACATTAAACAAACGCGTGACGTGTTGTTTATCTGATACATGATGTTGTTCCATGCACAAGTGGGAGAAATCTTAATTGTGTGCAAGCAACAACACAAAGGAATATGATTTAAAGGATTCTCTTGAATGCAAGGTAAGAGAATTAATGTTCTAATGTGATTTATTCACATCTAATTTATAGAACACTTGGAATTAATATCTAGCGTAAGTGAGACCTTGACATAGATATTAATGACAAGGTAAATTACATACTTTCATTACTAGCAGATCAACTGATGTAATGAAACTATGTTAATTTGCAAGATCTAAATTAGACCCTTATTAGAACAAGTGTCAATATGATAATGAGATTACTTCAAACTAAATGTTTATGTATTATTGAAATGACATAAATAAATGAAGTAATCCAATACTACTTCAAAATTGAATGTTTATGTATTCTTGGAATGTCATAAATATATGAAGTAATAAATTAACTTGAAATACTGATGAAACCAAATTGTGGTGTTCATGATTACTTTAGTTATGCATATTTATATTTTATTGTAAAAAAATAAATATGAAGTCTTTTAATTGTTACAAGACTTATAATAAAGTAAGATGTTAACTTGTTATGTTTTAATTAAAACATATACAAGAAGTCATTGAGTTAATCAATGATTTATAAAGTAGATTGGGATTATAACAGTTTATGTCTTCTTGTTAAGACATGGACATGAAGTGACTTGGTTAAAAAGTACTTATGTTATATATCATGCAATTGGCTTGGAAATTCTATTATACCATTAAGCTGATTTAGTTGGTAAATAGATAAACCAAACAAAATATATTTATCTTACATATTGTAAGATTGTTTTACAATATAATCCTAATGAAATACATAATGGTTATGGTATGTTCAGTTAGGAAAATCAAACTCTTGTCATATTGTTTGATTAAAGATAACTATATTTTCTATTCTTTCAAAAGTTATCAAGGTTAGAAAATTGAGTATGCAATGTATATACTCAATTAGACTCCAACCTAGAAGATTAATAAGACACCATTTATTATGGAATGTGATGAATCACATTAAGTCTTGTAATTGAAGTTCAGAATTTGTTAAACTGCTTTTGAGTAGGTTATTAACAAACTTCATGTAAGGAACTGTCAATAATGTCCCAAAAGAGAACAATTTTGTGTTGCTCTACTTGCTAAGTATTTATGGATAGTTGATGCGTGGTTTTGCAACCTTACAACAGGTTTTACCTCTCAAGGGATCTCGAGAGGCTTACAACCCCACCAGGCAGTGTACCTGACCGATGTAGTATAGTGTAGTGGTAAGTACGGGGGATTGATCGTTCTCCAGAGGGAATAGTGTTCGTTAGGTATGAAAAACTACTCTAATAGGTCTAAGGGTGAGAGAAGATTCTTTTTATGTTTTTTATATTTTTATGAAAGCAAGTAAAATCTCGGGTTTGAAAGAGTGGGCGGAATTAGTTGCTAGTCAACTAACCCAAGTTACTACGAATGCAAATAAAATAAAATAACAGAAAACGAAAAGGTTGGTGAAAACTTATGTGGAGGAAAATGTGTTTGCTTAGATTTCCTTACTCCCTAACTATCTTTTACCGGTTGATTAGTGTGTATTAGTTGCGTGGATGACGGGTGTATTCCTTAATACCATTCGTGGGGTGGCGTACGTACTTCCCCAACTCTACAAGCTCCTACTTCACTCCTATGTCGAGCCGGCTAGGAAGCTCCTAACATGGGATCACTAGAATTCGCTTGTGCATTAAATACAACCATAAAAACCTTTAGTACGCATTGGTTCATGTTTCTTAAGACGTTCAAGCAAGTTACCGAATAGGAAGTTAGCCAGTTTTCTTAAGCCTAACATAGATGAACAATCATCCAATACAACTAACAACACACTAATAACCAATAATCAATAGCTAGGTTTCATTAGATCTAAGCAAACACAAGATAAATCTAGCCTAGCATGTTAAACAAAAGACAAGAACAAGATAGAATCAAACAACACATAGACATATTGAATGATTAATTGATAACTTATCTTCAATGTAACATGGAAGATCTCAAGGCAAAAAGCCTTGAAAGAGCTGCCAAATTCGTCCTAGGGTTTTCACACACAAAGTTCCCCAATAAGTTCCACAATAAGTTCCACCCTAAGTTCCACACTAATGACAAAGAATTGCAAAACTATATATAGATTTTCAAATCTGACGGCGTCACGTTATGGAGTGTGACGCCGTCACCTCGCCGCTTTTAGGGTTCCCGGATGACCTTCTTGACGCCGTCCCTCTTTAGCTCTCCAAAATCCGTTCTGGCTTATCAGGGGTTGACGCCGTCAGAATTAGGGGTGACGCCGTCAGAATTAGGGGTGACGCCGTCCCTCTTTAAATTAAGCCGTGACGACCTTGATCAGATTAAAGCGTGACGCCGTCAGAATTTCATGCAAATTTCACTGGCTTATCATGAGTAATTTTCACATCCACCATTTTATTGCCAAGCCGTGACGCCGTCTGGAGAGGATCCTGACGCCGTCAAAGGTAACTTTTAGCCGATTTTGAGACTTTGTCGTTTTCTTCACTTTAATGCTCCAAAAACGTCCAAAATGCTTCCTTTTCTAGATTTCTTCTCAAAAGTACCTAAAATGACAAAAGGAACGATTTAGGGCAATATTTGATCAAATAAATACGATTTAGGGCTTAAATGACCCCTTAAAAGCGGTACACTTTTCGCTTCATCAATAGTCTATAAATTGCTAAAGGCAAGTGGGAGTTTTATCTTGAAAAGATAAAATTACAAGATACATGATCTTCTAAAACACACTAGCAATTGTCATGCTGAAGATTAACATGTAAATGTTAAATCTCAAGATGAAGGAATTCTCATTCATAGATCCGCTAGGATATCTCAAATATTTGTATAGTATGTTGAGGATTATGAGTTACAGGATTATAGTAAAGCTGTTGATAAATTGCAAATGTTGAATTTGGCAAATTACTCATACTATGAATGCTTAGATGCAGTCCAGGAAGATAACTGGTTTTGGAAACTTAGCTAATCTTGAACTCTATAGTTACACTATAGAATGATGATGAGTTTCTACAAAGGAAATGGAAATCCAAAAGATTTAAATTCATGTGTAGAAATCATAATGGATTATTCTGTATACATATTTAATGTATTAAAAGATTATCAAACACACTTAAGCAATTAACTGTGATTGAAATTCTTTGTAGGCACGTTAAATGTATAAAGATTATGATTATCATTCTTAGTTTCATTTATATGAAATTAACAATGGAATATCAAAACTCTTTCTTGGATAATTACTTGTGCGAGGACGATAAGTAAATTGAAAGGAGTATTTGAGTTCAAATAATCTTTGGAAGTATACAAAATGCAATCATTTATGAATGGATTAATGCATGCATCTAGGAGATACACTTATGTTTGATTATTAAATCATAGTTTTGATTTATAATTAAAATAAGACAATCTCTTAATATTCCTAAAAGCTAGTGGGAGTGTTATATTTATTTTCTTATTTCATGTATGTTGTATAACATATAGGAAGAAGCATTCCATTAACATTAAATGTTAAGTATTATTTTGGAATGAAACTTCATTATGGAAATTTAGAAAATAAACATACGACCTTGGAATATATGTTTATTGTTATAAACATAAGCGGTAAAATTATTGATTCTAATAAAAATGATTATACTATTAGAAAGTCTAGATAGATACATATCTTTGAAAAGATATGACATGAATAAATCTAAGTTTGATGCAAGGATTTTTCATGTACATCATGTTGTTTGTTGTATCATGCTTGATGAAAGATGATTTGACAACATTAATATCTAATTGAAAGTTATTAGATAACTAAGTGTAATGGATATGGTTGGATTTAGAATTAACATCCTCATCCTGTAATAGCTCCTAAATTCTAAATAAGAACCATATGGCAATTGTTGCGTAATTGATATAGCCAACAAATCTGGAAAGATTTGAAGGTATCAAACATTACACATTGGATATTAAAGTTTACGGGATTTTAAAGAGCATATTGTTGTTTGTATACAATGATGCTGATAAGATTGAGATGACACTCAATACTAGTCATGGTAGGATTTCATTCTAGTTAATGGCCATGTGTACTAGTTATGCTTAACTGTAAGCATAGTTGCATTTTACATTAATGAATTATAATACTTTAAACTATAAAAGGTTTGATAATTTGCTTGTCATAAATTCGTGGTTGAGGATGTCACGTATTTGTGAAATATTATGTGGCATTATCAAGATAATTGATAGCACACATACAAGAACTTCATTAATTGAATTCTTAAAATAAGTATTCTCAAAATTCACATAGATCAAAATTAGTTGATTTATGCCTTGTCAACAAGTATGTTTGACATGACTTGAGGCATAATTCATTAATGGGAATTATCATGCATTGATCTATTTTAGTGTTTGGATAATGGGATGTTATTGAATAGTTATTATTTTAATGAAATAAAATAATGGTTATGTTTATTTATCATTTTCTTGATAATATATCCTATATTTGCATGTTTATATCCTTGAATATATTTATATATTCTAAACTGTCTGTTGCCGGTTAATGATATGAGAATGTCATTAAATTAAGGTAAATCTGAGTATTGGTATAATATACTTGAAAGTATATTGATGCGTTGTCATACCAATTTCACATGATATTCAAATTGTTTGAGTATAGGACTAAATCCCGCCACATGAGTTTACTTTATGGATCTTGTCATTAAGTAAATCATGAGTATATAGTTATCCTCAAACTTGAGATGCCAGATAACTGTCATGCATGTAGTGCATTTCTTTGATTCAATTTAACGCTATACGTAACGGGTAGCTATACGGATTGTTTTGGGAAGCGTTACGAAGTGCATGTGTTATGCTCGTAGTCAAGATAGAATTTGTTCCTTCAAACTGTTTGAAGTTTAATACTGTTGGGCCCCTCGTAGGGTTGGCAAGATGTTTGCGTGGCCACGCCCAAGATCTCCCCTGAATATGTTCAGAAGATTTGGTAATCTTGCTCAATCATAAACAACGAGAAACAGAATTATTAATAAAGAATGACTTAGATCCATATCTTTATTAATGTGGTATTAGAAACAAAAGGATGTCTATGATGATTTATCATCGAATGTTTTTTTTCAGGAGAACCAACACCCGAGTTGTTCTGGGGGCATTGGCGTATTGCTAGACGCTAACCAATGTCATTACCCTTTTAATAGATTTCCAAGTGGGAGCTGTTAGAGTTTTGAAAAAATATTAAATCGTGTATGACTAGAATCGAACGCGGGACTGAGGGATTGCACACTTTACGTATGAATGATCAAAGGAATAATTAATATATATAACTATTATATATTTTAATTATTTGGACACAAAAGGAAAAAGGAGGGGGTTGAATTTCGAGTTTTAAAACTTAAGGAGGTTTTAGCAATAACTTGTTGGACAAGGTTAAAAATATTATGCCCTTGGAGAGCACAATAGATGATCGACCAAAAAGATATCCCTAACCGATTTGACAATCGGTAGACAAACCCTTAAAAGAAAATCGACTTTAATGAATTTGATTCATGCTCGTACAGTATGATATCAAATTGATATGGATAGTCAAAGATATGCATAGTACATATCTACAATATGCATCATATACATCATGCATGATAAAATATCACATATCTTCTACATATTAAGTCGTACAGTAAGATATTTGACATATTATGTACTGTACACTATGACATAATATCTTCTACATATGTATCGTACAGTATGTGGGTGCAAGAATATGTTTATATTATTACTTTCTTTTCTTCTTGAATATTAGATTCAAGGTTTATTAAACAAAATAGTTTTGGTTTAATAAATTGTGTTCATTCACTAGCATCAACCTTTGGTTGCTTTTATAGTACGTGTGTAGAAGATCTCGGATATAACATACTTTTGTTATTCATCTTGGATTGTGGAACAAAAGGTAAGGGGTTCCACCTTAATCCTGTTTGTTCTTATTTGATTGATCTAGTGAAGGAGAAAGAAGATTTGATCCTTGTTCTTGCTAGGATCATAACGGTACGTTCCTATTTATTTTTCGGTATTACATTATACATGTTAATTATGATCCTTGCTTCCACGAATTGTGTGCTTTGATGTTTATGGTTATTTATTTATTTGAATGTCAAGTTATCTAAAATCAACAAACTCTTCCAAAACTTCAACCTTGTATACCCTTAGTAGTTTTTAGTGAGATTGGTAATTTTTTTATTTTTTTATTTTATATTATTATTTTTTGTGTGTGTGTGTGTGTCTATGGGTGTGTTTGTGCTCGGTTATAAAGAAAGAAGAAGGAGAGAAGAAAGTGAGGTGCTAGCTAAGGTCAAGAGTTGACATGCGATAATCATAGTTTGTACTATGGTAGTAGGATTGTGGATAGACAAGAAATAAGGGACAAAATGTTTTGATGTGAATCTTCATGAGATTTGACAACACAGTGGGGTATAATCATGAGACCATTGGATGCTTGTATTTGTCCATCTTGACTTTAAATTTCAAAGGTGAAACACGTGGGTTTATGGGGTGCATTTGACGCTAAGTGAATAAAATGGTGTGTATTGGTTTCTTTGTGTGACACCAAAGAAAAGACACAACAATATATGTGGGAGTGTTTGCTAGCTTCAATAACTAAGGTGCGTTTGAAGTTAAGTAAAAAAAGGGTGTGGTTTGGTTTCTACGTAACAAAAAAGAAGGAAAGAAAAAAAATAAATATAAGAGGGTGTTTGTAAACCTGGCGTCACCAAGGCCCAAAGAAGAAAGAAAAAAAATGGCGTGTTGGGCTTGTTAGGAGGCCGTTGCCCAAAATGCTAAGGGTGTGTTTCGTTTGGTTTGTGACACGGCCCAAGACCCAATTATTAATATGGGTTTGTCGGGTTAAATAATGAGGCCCAAAAATATATAGGTTGTGTTTAATTTAGTTACGTTTCGCAAAGGCCCAAAGTAATTGTCGGGTTTGATTATCTCGCCATTTAAACTATCGTGATACGCGTGTGAGCTCGTTCCAAATGAAATGTGAATCGCATCACATAGATATGGTTTGTAATTGCATTGGTTAAATAAATAAAAAAAATAAAAAAAATTTAACTCGTAAAAATGGTTCATTAAACATTTATTGCAATTTATTTCGTGTTCAACATTAATTAATAACTGGATAAATTACGGGTTCTTACAGACATTGTCAATTTTAAAGAATAGTCTGCACCTGAATACCCATCCTTTTACATCATCACCATTGAATTTTGGGAATTCAATCTTGGATAATCTTCCATATTGACTAGTTTGTGAACCACCATTTCCACCATATCTGCCTGAATTTTGACTGCCACCACTTCCACCATTTTGGCCACCACTGGTGCCTTCACCACTCTTCATGTTGTTCAACTGATTTTGGAAGATTCTCAATTGTTGGGTATTATCAGTAAACTGTTTGTCATGATCAGTGAGTTTTCTTGTTATGCCTTCCATCATACCCCTTAATTCAGCCATGGATTCTTACAATGTATCCATTGTGGCAACATGAGGAGTTGCTCTTGTGTTCATTATTGTACCAATATCATTATCACTAATCAACAATGTGATAACGACTATTGATCCTGTTCTTGGCTACTCAAACCAAATGCTTCTGATCAGCTTGTTCAAGATTAGAGGATTTAAGCACTTATGCGCTAATCTTGTGACCGTATAGATGTTTGACACTAGCCTGATGTAAAAAGAAAAGTGAAATTAGTGGTGACTAATTTCTTGCCGGAAATCTTGGTTTCTTGCCAGAAGTTGGCCGGAGAAGATGACCAGAAATCAAGAGTGCCAGGATAGCAGCTCTGATACCAATTGAAACATACACATTTTGAAATCAATTAAGAAATGGAAAATGTGTTCTCTATTGCAACAATATTGCTAATCTATAGACTTAATAAACAAGATCAACAATGATTGTTATTGGAATTATGAAGGGAAAGGAATTATAGAGAGTTTGTTGTTTACAAGTGAAAGATAAAAGATGAAATGATTACAATATGTTGGGAATTAAATATTCAATAAGTTTAATATCGGGTTCTACTCAAAGAAATACTCTAAGTATGATTCTACTACTAAAGCATTTGATTCTGCTGCTAGCGTTAACATTCTACTGCTGAGTGATTCTGCTGCTAGTGTTATGATTCTGCTGCTGGTGAAGAACTTTCTGCTGCTGAGTGGATAAGTATGAAAAGATATTATGTGTATTAAAGTCAACAATATACGGTAGATAATATCTTACCCCATGTGATCAGTCATAATGTTATATTCACATAACAAGTTGTAAACATAGATACAAGTTGTATCTTAATGACTGACACTCTCAAAGCAAGCGTTCGATAAGACTTGACAATATTGTAAAGATCTTTCTTGTGTTATAAAAGAAAGATCTTAGACTAGTGATAAATGATTAGAAATATATAGACATAATAATGTGTGAATTATTTTTTAGTGCTTAGAAAATAACTCTCAAGAACATAGAACATATATCACAAGTCATAGAAAACATAAGATTCAAGGTCTTTGTAACCCTAGTGATATTGAAGATCACTCATATTATCTTGAATAATATTGAATCATTTGGTGATAACATTGCATGTTCTTTGTTCTATATACACAATCATAACTGTTCCATTTCCATAACACAAATAACCTTCTAAGTGTGATTAAGTAAATTCCGCGTACTTGATCATATTAACTCAACATATCACATACACAAAGCAACAAAGGTTTAACCACCTATCAGTGTATCGCATCCTGTCAATTGGTATCAGAGAAAGATTGATATAGTTGATTTAGAAGACGAAGAAGAAGAAATGGACGTTGAATCTATTCAGACCAATGTTGCTACAAAAATACCCATGCTCAAACAGAATGAGTTTGAGATGTAGAGGCTGAGGATAGAGCAATATTTCCAAGTGCAAGACTATGCACTTTGGGAAATCATTGAAGATGGAAACTCTTACCAGCCTACAACCATTTCATCAACAGTGGACGGAAAAGTGGTGACAACTCTGCAGACAAAACCAACAACTGCAGAAGATAGAATAAAGAAGAAAAATGACTTAAAGGCAAGAAGCATGCTGATGATGACCATACCCAATGATCAACTTCTAAACTTCAGCAAGTTCAAAGATGCCAAGTCATTATTTGAAGTTATTATTGCCAGATATGGTGGAAATGAAGCCACCAAGAGGACCCACAAGACACTGCTCAAGCAGCAGTTTGAAAACTTCTCCTCTACATACAATGAATCTCTTGACCATATGTTTAATAGGCTTCAGAATATTGTGAGCCAACTTGCTATTCTTGGGGTTGAAATACCTCAAGAAGATTTGAACTCAAAATTTCTGAGAAGCTTACCAGAAGAGTGGGCTATGCATGTTGTTGTCTGGAAGAATAAGCCAGACCTTGATACAATGGAACTGATTGATTTGTATAGCAACTTTAAGATTGTGGAGCAAGATTTGAAGAAGAATGGAGGTACTAGTTCTAATACTGGGAACATGGCTTTTATGTCAACTCCAGTACCTCAAAATCAAGTGAAGAGGTGAAAGTTGTTGATAGTGTTGGTGCTGCTAGTTCATCAAGCAGTACCATGGGTATTTTGGATGAAAAGACTTGTTGTGCATTCCTTACAAGTCAAAATAATGGGTCCATGCTCACCTATGAAGACCTCCAAGAGATCAATGATGATGATCTGGAGGAAATGGACCTAAAATGGCAAATTTCTCTTCTCAGCATGAGAGCCAAGAAGTTCTATCAAAGGACGGGGAAGAAGCTCTTAATCAGCAATACTGATACTGCTGGTTTTGATAAGTCAAAGATAGAGTGCTATAACTGCCATATGATGGGGCACTTCTCAAGAGATTGTAGAAGGCCAAGGCAGCAAGATAGCAAGAACAAAGGTTTTGGAAGCACATCCAAAACAAGGGAGGTTTCTGAGCCAAACTCAAAAGCTATGGTAGCTATTGATGGGCTAGGTTTTGATTGGAGTTTTATGGCTGATGAAGAAGAAGATTCTTCACAGATGGGACTCATGGCTTTTTCTACTTCTGGGGTACAATCTCATAAAGCTTGTTCAAATGCTTGTATTGCTCTTAAAGAATTACAAACTTTAATCAAACATTATGATGAAAAAACGAAAGAGCTAGGCAAAACTCATCAAATCTATATTAATTATAAGTGTGGTTTAGAATCAACAGATAGGCAGATCTTATACTACAAAGAAAATGAACTTACTTTTTCTGATGACGAAGCTCTCCTAAGACAGGACATATTCTTTAAAGATGCTGAGATTAAGCTTTTAAAAGAGGCTTTTGATAGGGTCAAAAAGGAAAATGAAAACATTCACTTGACTACACAGACACTAGAACATGCTTCTAGAGGTGTGACCAACATGATAGAATGTCAAGTGATTAATAGAGCTAAGTCAGGAGTAGGATATAAGAGTGTCCCACCTCCATACAGAGGTATCCCTAAACCCCCAGGGATTGACCTAGAGAATTCTGGTGTCCCTGAATTTCAACAACCTGAGCTACAATATGGTGTACAATCAAAAACTAAGCTAGTTGTTGATGAACCTAAGAAAGTAAGTGAAAGTTTAAGTAAAACTTTACTTCCTGAGGACAAGGTGTCCTCTGATAGAAGATCAGATAGTGTAGTCATTGAAGACTGGGTATCTGATGATGAAGAAGATGAACAGGTTATGTCTAAACCTGAAGTAGTTAAGAAAGCAGGAACAAGGGTTCCTAAAGTGATAAAAAAGGATACTGTTAAGCCTAGAACAAACATTAAACATATTAGGCAACCAGTTAAATATTGTGAACAATATAGATCCACTAGCAAGCCCAGATGTAACCAAAGAAATTGGAATGACCTCAAGTCTAACCAATTAGGTGATTACTTTTTCTTTTATAACAAAGCTTGTTACACATGTGGTAGTTTTGATCATCTTGCAGCTTTCTGTAACAAATGGGTATCTGGGTATGAAAACAATAGGGTGAACTTAAACAGGCAAATTCCTAAAACTCACTTTCACTATAAGTCTAAGAGAACAAAACCCAGAGCAGTTGCAAAAGTAGTTTCTGCTGCTAGACCATTCATGACTGTTAACCCAAAACCAATAGTTAAAAATGCAAAATTAACTTCAAAACATGCATAAAAAACTGTTAATAGGCCCATTCAAACAAAAGCAGTGGTCCCAAAACAAGGTTGGAAAATTAAAGGAACAATTACAAAGCTAGCAGTTTCTGCTGCTAAGCATGTAATCCATTCTGCTGCTAGGGAGAACAGGGCAAATGCTGTTAAGGCCTCAGCATGTTGGATTCTTAAATCCAATGTTGCATCAACTGTTCTTAAGAGATTAAATTTCATTGATGCAAGAGGCAGATCCAAGTCAGTAGTGGCTTGGGTCCCCAAAAGAAACTAATATTTCTCATTTCTGTGCAGGAACATTCAGTTGATAAACAAGAGGATCAAGGATACTCAGATAGTGGATGTTCAAGGCACATGACAGGGAACAAGTCTTATCTCTCAGATTTTCAATCAATAGATGGAGGCTATGTTACCTTTGGAGGAGGTATTGGTGGCAAAATTTCCGGTAAAGGTACAATCAAAACTGGAAATTTAGATTTTGAAGATGTGTACTATGTACAAGAGCTAAATTATAATCTTTTTAGTGTCTCACAAATGTGTGACAAAAAGAACAAAGTTATTTTCTGTGACACTGAATGTCTTGTACTTTCTCCTGATTTTGAGATGCCTGATGAAAGTCAAGTGCTTCTTAAAATTCCTAGAAAGGGCAATATGTACAGTGTAGACATGAAGAACATTGTTCCTAAAAAGGATTTAACTTGTCTTGTTGCAAAGGCCACATTGGATGAATCAATGTTATGGCATAGAAGGCTTGGTCATATTAACTTCAAAACCATAAATCAGATTGTTAAGAATGGTTTGGTAAGAGGTTTACCTCAAAAATGATTTGAAAATGATTAAACATGCATTGCTTGTCTTAACGGCAAACAACACAAAGCCACTTGTAAGCCCAAGCTGTTTAACTATATTTATCAATCATTGTTTATGCTTCATATGGACTTGTTTGGTCCTACAAATATTAGAAGTATGCAAGATAAGAGATATTGTCTAGTTATTACTGATGACTATAGTAGATTTACATGGGTTTTCTTTTTAGCTACTAAGGATGAGACACCTAGCATCCTTAAGACATTCATTACTGAGATAGAAAACCTAGTAGACAAAAGAATAAAAGTCATTAGATGTGATAATGGGACAGAGTTCAAAAATAGAGTTATGGATGAATTTTGCAAAGAAAAGGGTATTAGGAGAGAATTTAGTGTTGCTAGAACTCCACAACAGAATGGAGTTGCTGAAAGGAAAAATATAACACAAATAGAAGCTTCTAGAACTATGTTAGCTGATTCTAAGCTACCTATAACTTTTTGGGCTGAAGCAGTCAACACTGCTTGCTATGTTCAAAATAGAGTTTTAGTTGTTAAACCTCACAATAAGACATCATATAAACTTTTTAGAGGTAGAACTCCTGCAATAGGATTTCTTAGACCTTTTGGATGTCATGTGACAATTCTCAATACCTTAGACCATCTTGGAAAGTTTGATGGCAAAGCAGATGAAGGTTTCCTAGTTGGATATTCTCTCAATAGTAAAGCATTTAGAGTATACAACTTAAGAACTAAGAAAGTAGAAGAAAACCTATGTGTGAAATTTTTAGAGCATAAATCCAATGTAGTAGGTGAAGGTCCTAATTGGCTATTTGATCTAGAGTTATTAACCCATTCTATGAATTATGTGCCTGTTGTTGCAGAAACTAATAATTTTTCAGGTTCACAAACAACAAATGAGGCAGGGTTAGACAAGGAGACAAATCAAGATCATATTTGGATGCCAATAAGTACCAGTGTGGTTTCAACTTCAACAAATAATGAATCTTCTTCTGGTAAAGCTAAAGAAGATGTTGAAAGTGAATACAAGGAAGATGGAACAAAGGAACAACAAAATGTTTCTGCTAATGATAGTGTTGCTGAGACAGAGCATTCTACTGCTAGGCTTAATTTTTCTGCTGCTAGGGAAAATGATACTACTGCTGGCCCTTCAGACTCAAATGAAGCAGATTTCTCATATAATGAGGTGGATTTAAGCAATATCACACCTAACTATCAAGTTCCTTCAACCCCACACACAAGGATTCATAAAGTCCACTCCCTAGAAAATGTGATTAGAGATGTACAATCAGGTGTGAAGACAAGACAACAACTGATGTCTTCAGACCAACAAGGGCTTCTTGATACCCTTTATGCTTCAAAGCAGCATGAGTTTTCAAACTCTTGCTTGTTTGTATGTTTTCTTTCACAAGATGAACCAAAGAAAATTCTGAAAGCCTCAGATGATTCAAGCTGGGTAGAAGCTATGCAAGAGGAGCTTCTTTAGTTCAAGATTCAGAAGGTATGGGTGCTAGTTGATTTACCTAAGGATGCAAAGGTAATTGGCACTAGATGAGTTTTCAAGAATAAAATGGATGAAAGGGTAATAGTGATTAGGAATAAGGCTAGATTAGTAGCCTAAGGGTACACACAACATGAAGGTATAGACTATGATGAAGTTTTTGCTCTAGTAGCAAGACTTGAGGCAATTAGGCTTTTCTTAGCTTATGCTTCATTCTTAGGCTTCATAGTTTACCAAATGGATTTCAAGAGTGCATTTTTATATGGCACTATTGAAGAAGAGGTGTATGTCTCACAACCTCCAGGTTTCATTGATCCTGATCATCCAGACAAAGTGTACAGAGTAGTTAAGGCTCTTTATGGCCTTCATCAGGCACCTAGAGCATGGTATGAAACACTAGCTTGCTATTTAAAAGAAAATGGATTTCAAAGAGGAAAGATTGATCAGACACTTTTCATCAAAAAACACAAGAAGGATCTTCTGTTAGTGCAGGTGTATGTGGATGACATTATCTTTGGATCTACAAGGAAGGAGATGTGTTTAGAATTTGAGAAACTTATGCATGATAAGTTTCAGATGAGTTCCATGGGGGAACTTACATTCTTTTTGGGTTTGCAAGTTAAACAGTCATATGAAGGCATATTTATTAGTCAAGATAAGTATGTTGCTGAGATACTAAGGAAGTTCAACTTTGCTGATTCAAAAATGGCAAGCACACCAATGGACTCTGAGAAGCCTCTTCCAAAAGACTTAGATGGAGAAAATGTGGATGTACACACTTACAGATCTATGATAGGATCTTTGATGTATTTCACATCATCAAGACCTGACATCATGTTCTCTGTTTGTGTTTGTGCAAGATTTCAAGTAACTCCAAAGGTTTCTCATTTAACAGCAGTCAAGAGAATTTTTAGATATCTCAAGGGTCAACCTAGGTTGGGTCTATGGTATTCTAGAGAGTCACCTTTTGACTTGGTAGCATTTTCGGATAGTGATTATGCTGGTGCTAGCTGGAGGATGTCAATTCCTTGGGTGTAGACTTATCTCATGGCAGTGTAAGAAGCAAACAACTGTGGCTACTTCAACAACTGAAGCTGAATATGTAGCTGCTGCAAGTTGCTGTGCTCAAGTCTTATGGCTTCAAAACCAACTTCTTGACTATGGGTACAATTTCATGAACACTGTTATTCATATTGATAATAGTAGTACTATTTGCATAATTAAAAATCCAGTGCAACATTCTAAAACAAAACACATTGAAATTAGACATCACTTTATAAGAGACTGCAATGAGAAAAGATTCATTCAAGTTCTTAAAATTGCTTCAGAATACAACTTTTCAGATCTGCTAACAAAAGCTTTTGATGTTGGAAGGTTTCAGTACTTGGTAGCAAGTATTGGAATGCTTAATCCTCAATGATTTTAAACTTTGTGTTTTTGTAAATAAATTTTTGTTTGTGCTGCTGGCTTTAAAAGATACTACTGCTATTACAAAAGTTTGTACTGCTAGTACAAATTTAAATTGTGTTATTCATACAGTTAGGCATATTATTATTCTAATACAAGACAAATACTTTGTACTTTGTTCTTTTGGTTTTAGACTAACAATTTCAGGTATAAACATGTGAACACAAAGGATGTTTCAAGTGAAATGGAAGCAGCAGAATGATAAAACTAGTTGCTGACATAATAGGTTTATGATAGAAAGAGTTTGGGAATTTCAAACCTCCTTAAAACTTCTTTCTTGAAGCTTGATTATGATGTTTCACATTGAATTGATGACTTAGTTGATCAGAAAGTAACTGATACAACTCACTTTCTATCATTTTATACTTTTAAGTTTAATGAGCAAGTCTAAGGACATCTGATAGAAAGAACAGCTAGTAAAAGTGAATCTAACACTTGTGTTAGAGGCAACAATTACTATGAGCTAGAAACCCTGTCAAGAAAGCCTTTTGAATAGGTTTATCTTTACACAGGCAGTTATTTATAACTGAAAAACATTGGTTCTCACACAACCAGAGGTTGCTTTAAACCGAAATTTTGATTAAGTGTCTGTTATACACTTAATCCCTTCAAAATGGTTGAAAGCAGTATGGTTTTTTATAATAAAATCATTTACATACTGCTAAGGCAAAAGTTTCTTAAAAGGATTTTCAAAAGAGACTCACAAAAACCATCACATGATGGACCATGAGTCAAATGACCCATGAATTACCTCTCATAGGAGTTAACACACCTAGAAGTGATGAGGGAAGCAAATTAAACTCTTAAGGAATTGATGGCTTCATGTACAACATTGTCTGATAACATGTTATGATGGATAGCTCAGATGATGGAGATAAATATTTTGGTACATAGTGAGAGATCTTCCAAACAGGGGAGGATAAAATGTTATTTGCATCTCAGGGGAGGTAATATCTCAGGAGAGGAAATAAATCCCAAAGAAGGAAGATTGACCAATGAAAGGGAGGAAAAGACAAGAGCATACAAGATGATGACATGGAGGTTGAAAATGACAAGAACAGAGCTTATTATATATATTCAGAAGGGATGAAGCATTCCAAAGGAGAAAGTTCTATCTAGGTCAAACGAAGAAAAGTTTCAATTTCAGTTCACCACGTTTGTTCATCACTTGCAAAGGCATGCTGATAGATGATTTCACTTATTGAAACAAGCATCCAAGATACACAGCATCATTTCCTCTTATAATTCCTCCATCCAAGGAAATTGCACCATCTTTTAGGTCAATGTTTGAAGCCAGAAGATGTGTATTAATATTGTTAAAGTCAAAGAACAGAAAGCAGATGAGTTACTGAGAAAGATATTTAATCTTGAAGAACAGAAGTGTTTGAAAGATCTTCACAATCCATAATTTAATTCAGAAACATGTTGAAAAGGATTCACATGTTTAGGGGAGGATTGTTGGGAATTAAATATTCAAGAAGTTTAATATCGGGTTCTACTCAAAGAAATACTCTAAGTATGATTCTGCTGCTAAAGCATTTGATTCTGCTGCTAGCGTTAACATTCTACTGCTGAGTGATTCTGCTGCTAGTGTTATGATTCTGCTGCTGGTGAAGAACTTTCTGCTGCTGAGTAGATAAGTATGAAAAGATATTATGTGTATTAAAGTCAACAATATATGGTAGATAATATCTTACCCCATGTGATCAGTCATAATGTTATATTCACAGAACAAGTTGTAAACATAGATACAAGTTGTATCTTAATGACTGACACTCTCAAAGCAAGCGTTCGATAAGACTTGACAATATTGTAAAGATCTTTCTTGTGTTATAAAAGAAAGATCTTAGACTAGTGATAAATGATTAGAAATATATAGACATAATAGTGTATGAATTATTTTTTAGTGCTTAAAAAATAACTCTCAAGAACATAGAACATATATAACAAGTCATAGAAAACATAAGATTCAAGGTCTTTGTAACCCTAGTGATATTGAAGATCACTCGTATTATCTTGAATAATATTAAATCGTTTGGTGATAACATTGCATGTTCTTTGTTTTATATATACCAACATAACTGTTCCATTTCCATAACACAAATAACCTTCCAAGTGTGATTAAGTAAATTCCGCGTACTTGATCATATTAACTCAACATATCACATACATAAAGCAACAAAGGTTTAATCACGTGTGTCGATCATCCTCATCACAATACAAGTATATAAAGGATAGTTGGGTTGGTTTGGGTTAAAACAGATTTGGCGCCAACCAGATATTTGACTTTTTTCCTTGACTTTCCAAATTGTTGACTTTTCCAAATTGAGCTGTATCACATGACAACAAAAAAAATCAACTACAACTATCCTAATCCTTAACAACACAACCACAAAGCCTCACAATCACTCCCCATCACACAACTAAGACTCAGACTTAAAATTAAAAGACCAAGACAAAGATCCCAGACCTGTTTTTCAACTTATTTATAGAGCCTTTAAAGATTTTATAAGCCATGGCTTTTGAACAAAACCGTTTAGGACCCTCATTCAACGACAAAATTTCTGAACAACAGATGCATGATTTTTGATCAGGTTCTACTATTTATTATTGTCTCATCTACCTATGGTCTACCTAATGCACTAACGGGCAGTGTACCCGGTCGTGTGTAGTGTAGTATTCGGTAAAGCCGAGGTCGTCCCAAGAGCTATGAGTAGCTGGATTTTATTTTAAGTCTATGTCACATTCTAAATAGTGGCGAAGCTAAAATGGATTCAGTGGGGGGTCGGGATCTATTATACCAAAATTTCACAATTAAAATGGGGGGTCGAAACCGAATATACCAAAAATTTTCTACACGAAAACTATATACCCCCTACATCGCAAAAAAAAAAATTCGGGGGGTCGGGCGTCCCTCCCCGCCCCTATGTAGCTGCGCCCTTGATTCTAAAAGGGGTTTTAAGATTTGTTGATTAATAAAACTAATAACATAAATGAAATAACGAAATTAAAATGAAGTTGTGAACAATAGGGAGAAAATGTACTAGCCTAGTTGTCATCCTATCATGCAATGACTATGTTTTCTAATTAAGCTTTCTACTGCTTCAAGTGGGGCATAAATATCACTAGACTCATGGGTTAAATTTGCCTAGCCTATCTCCCTAGAATCCTCTCAGGAATCAAAGGCACTACCCTCTGTAATAAGCAGAGTTGCAGGTAGACTAGTTCGAGTCATTAAGTTCCACTACATGCTAGATTAATTCTTTGTGTGATCCAGCCTCTTGGAACTTAGACTACACATCTAACTTCTTAAGTATATCCAACTCGGAGGGTGATCCTATGGAGCATTCTAAGTTCACTCGCACACAATAAATGTTGGTCATCCTATTACAATACAATTCTTACCAACACCTTGCAACTTATTACATTAGGGTCATGGATTAAATTCTTCCTAATGCAACAAGTACAACCGACCTTCAAAACTACTAAAACTAGAGGATCTAACGAATAACTAAGCATGCACACACTAGAAGCAATATTAAAAGCATGAAAACATAATCAAAACATGAGAGGAATCATAACTAGGCTAGCACCAAAGGTGCTTAGACGTTCATATTAAAAGGTACAAAAGATTCAATGTTTTGCATGATAAATGAAGACATGAATTCAAAATGTAAAATAAATATGAATCGCTAAAACTTATTGATGTTAAGGCATGATTTCTCCCTTGAAAAATGCTCTGTATGCTGCTGTGGATCGTCCTTGTGGAACCCTACTTCGTCCCTTGATGAGTTGTGGTGTGAAAGAAGACCAAAAATGCAGGAAATAGGGCTGGTATTTATAGGCCCGTCAAGGCTACGGCGTAACCTTGAGTTATGGTTACGCCGTAGCTAGTGTAATCCTTGGACGATCTTATCCAATAGTGGTAGTTACGGCATAACTTAGATGGTTAGTTACGTCGTAATCTTCGGCGGCCACAGCTACGTCGTAATCTTCTTGTATGGTTACCCCGTAATCATATTAGGGTTTTCATTTACGCCGTAGTCTTCTTTCGTAGCTACGCCGTAATCTCATCAATATCTTGAACCCCGTACTGTGAACCTACTACGCCGTAACGTCTTGCATTGGTTACGGCGTAACCTTCATACACACGAAATTTCTTCTAAGTCTTAAAATATTACGGCGTAACCTTATATGGTAGTTACGTCATAATCCTTGATTAGCGTTGACTTGGTCTTCGTGTTTGAATTCATAGCTACGGCGTAAATGGAGAGTGTAATTACACCATAACTTCTTCTCAGCATACTAAGTTGTGTATCTTTGTAAGTTCTTTTCCAATTCTGCGTCTCTTTTGCTCCTATGCTCATTTTCAATCTCGAAACGAAATATAAAGAAATCAAAGCATATATCCATATAAAACGATACAAATAATGAGCATATTAGGGGAAAATTGACACTTAAATATCAGGACTATTTGATGTCATCAAATATCCCCCCACTTGAACTCTACTTGCCCTCAAGTAGACCTTATTAGAATCATTTCTAAAATGATATCCCCCAACTTATTCGGGAAATATGAGATTAAAAGTTTCCTATGCTAGAATTTTCAAAGCCGAACACCTCACAAAATGGGAAACAAACACTCATACTCTCTCTAATCTAAGTGTCAATTTCGGGGTGATCACTCAACGCACAGTCATAGCATGTATTCTATCATAGGCTTGGCGGTTACACATATCTCCACCACTAGAGCTAAGGTCAAAACAATCTTCGAAGGCAATATTGGGTGAACAAATTATAAGGCTAGGGTGTAGTGTCGTTACTAGCATACTACGACGAAGGCGACAAATACCATCAATACATGACCAGAACGCTGGCCAAGACACCAATGACCGCTCAAATCCCTCACCTAAGCATGCTTCACGACTAAAGGGTAGGATAAGACATGGGATACACATAAATGGTGAAAAATGAAAAATAAGAAGTAAATAGTCTTAGCCTACAACCAAGTCTTCACCGTTTGTCGTCCATCCAAAATCAAAGCTTCAAGACACAAAAACTAGATCATAATTTTACAAGTAAGTGTGCCACTAGCGGTCATCTTGATGGGTACACTACTTGGTCTTCATGTTGGTGTACACATGTCACCAACTCAATTCTTCAAATGTGATTGAAGTGGCCTCCTCGATACTAAATCTGATAAGCTCATAGTGCTTATAATGATGCACTATCAATAATAACTACTATATACATACAAAAACACAATATTTTTTTTTTCTTTTTTTGATTATTTTTGAATCATAACTATACAAAATAATATCACCCCCTACTTGAGATGAATCGTATATGAGAAATTATGGGGGATTTTCAATGATCTTCAAATATATGTCTTCGACGTAGGCGTGATTCCCGAATCTCTCTACTCGAACCTTAAGCTTGAGCAAACGACGACTTCCCAATCATAAACTAAGACTACACGGTAGGCTAAGGCGAATAGGTGCATCGAAATAATATTGATAAGGGTATGAAACGAAAAGAATGGTTCGAAAAGGTGTATCTAGGGGTATCTTGCACTAAAGGTGAGTGCAACAAAAGGGTTTTAACACGGGGGTCGAAGAGTCGAGGTGGATAATCGATAAACACACACAATTATATACACATATGGGCTATTTGGGTGTTAATCCTAAAATATTACCTTATCGTATTGTCTCTTCCAAATTTATCAAGCTAACTCGACATATTACTCGTCTATGGTCTCGAAATGATGTAAAGGCCAAGTTCTAAAGTTTACATACTACCGGAACACTCAATATTCGGTGGATTTGGGGTAAATAAGGGGAAATGGAAATGCTAAATCTCACTATGGAAATTAAGGGTTATAGTGTGCTCGGCTAAGGTCTATTCTAGTTTGGTTAAGAAAAAAACATGTCAAAATTTTAAAAATGGCATAATTTTTCAAAATAAACTAGAAAAAATGAGGGCAAATAAGTTCAAGTAATAATTCTACTCCCGTCCCCTCACTTGAAATGTACAAAGTCCCTTTTGTACTAAACATGAAATAAAGGTGAGGTAAAAGTAGAATTGAAACGAGAACTCCGCTGAAATTTGCCCCAAAATGAAAGAAGGATCACGTTGAACATGCGTGCCTTCGTCTTGCCTCCATGAGCAAACTTTGATTCACTAAATTCACTTAAACAACCAAATGCATTATACTAGAAAAACAACAAGTATAAAAATGAAATGAAAATCCTAACTTACTTTCGTAGGAATCACGGTTGCGTTTAGCATATGCAACAAGCCTTTTAAACCACTCGGTGTCCCGAGTGGACGAGTGAAGTCTCGTGAGGGTTTACAGTGAACACACCCACAAAGTTCATTTACTACTAAAAATATACAAACTTGGTAAATGTTTTTAAAAATGGTTTGCTATAGGAAGAAGTTACGGCGTAACTTCTAGACTGAGTTACGCCGTAAGTAATGTGACCTGACAATGAGCTCGTACTGTGAACATATTACGGCGTAACTTGAAACTAGAGTTACGGCGTAATTCTTTCTGGTGTTAATTCCAGAATTTTTTGACCTCTTAAGTACTATAAGAGGTCCTTCCAACACTTCTCCTGTATTTCTTAACTGTGGAAACCTGTAAAAATGATGCACAAACATACCAAGCATAAAATCCTATAAAATTAAAACAAAAATAAAAAGATAGGCATGGGGTGCCTCCCACGAAGCGCTTGTTTTTATTCGAGTCATGAGCTTCACTCCACCCTTATTTACTGAGTAAAAGGGTGTTCATCCCCTCACTTGAAATCAAGCGTTGGTGAAAATAGCAATAAACACCGTGAGGGTGTGAATTCGCTGTCGGATAGGGATATGATGAATGCAAGTTATACCTTGAAGGAGATGTCATTTCCCTCATTACCTTACCCGAATTGGTTGATGCCTTGAAGGATTTGAATACTCCGTGTTGTGGTTGAATTATTGGCCTCCATGCCATGGTAGCGTCCAATAATTCATCTCTTAACTTTTTCGCAAGCTCAACCAAAAGTGGTTCGATAGCTGGTGCTACATAACCATCATTGGGTGGTGTGATAAGCATGGCTTGTGAGGTTAAGGGTTGCACTATTTCATCCACAATTTCTGCAACCTGTATGGGAAAACTAGCAAGATTGTTAGTAATAGGAATGATAGAGGAGTTAGAAGTGTTACCATTCTGTGTTGTAGTTGATTCCACATTAGCTTGCGGAGTTGGTTCTTCACCCCGTAAGTTCCTTGCTTCCATCTTCTTTAATTGATCTTTGCTCGTTTCTTCTTTCCTTACAACCTTCAAACGTCCTGGAAATGGGATTGGTGGTACATACGGTCTGACAATAGGTAAATCATGAGGAACCGGCTCCTCGTTGACTTCTTTGATCTTTCCCATTGTTGCATTGGCTTATTCAACCACATTCTTTTTATTTTCCTAGACAGTTTGGTTTAATTGTTCAAGCTTCACCTCTACATCCATCCTCCTAGCATTGAGCTTCTTTAAGTTCAAGTCCGTGGTTTCCTTGAATTTCCCAATCATTCATTATTCGAATCATGCATCTTCATTGGTTCTTCACAGTATTTGTTGATGATTTCCTCCAAGGATTCCATACACTTGACCTGCTCAAATGCTTTGCATTCTTCTCGGAGAGAACGCTCTTGTATAGCATGAATGTTTTCCTTAACCTTCTTCATATCACAACCAAGTCTATAAATTCTTTTGGTTATGTCACCAATGTCATCCAAGCTATTGCTATTCGTTAGCCAAGTGGTTGCTTCCTCATACCAATTTTATGAATGGTCTGCTATCATTTGTATTGATCTAAGGGCTTGTGCAGGCGGCATCATAGGGATCGGCCCTTGCGAGTCGAGCATTCGGCAGAAAGGGATGTTTAAACCTTTGTAGAAAATAAGGACTTTCTGATGGTTATTGAGATCATGCGTTAGGAACATGTAAAGAAGGTCATTAAACCTTTCCCAAGCTTCATATAATGTCTCATCCTTCCCTTGTCTGAAATTCCTTATTTCTTCCATCATCTTGGCAACCCTTGAAGGCGAAAAATATCTCCGAATAAACGCTTTCTCCAGAAGATTCCACGTATTGATTGACCCAGCGGGAAGCCTGTACATCCATCTTCTGGCTGCACCTGTGAGTGTAATTGAAAACACTCTAAGCATTAATGCATCTAGAGTGACTCCTGGAGTGTGGAAAAGATATGCTATCTCCAATACTCTTCGTACATGTAGGTGGGCATCTTCATCGTCATTTCCCGCGAAAAGCTCATGTCTTAGCTCCTTCATAAAATGGCTACTGATCTCAAAGTTGATATAATTATCAATTTTGGGTCTTACCACGCCCGATCTTTTGTTACCTTGAGTCAAAGCCATGTATTGCTCCATAGTGAGCATGTTGATATCAATGTCACCCATATCCTGAAATTTCAAAAACAAACAAAAGAGAAAAGACGGGAGAAAGAAAACTAAAAACAAAAGCCTAAAATTATAAAAGCAAAGAAAATTTTTACAAAACTTAAATTAAAATCCTAATTAGCTCCCCGGCAGCGGCGCCAAAAACTTGATGCAGGATTTCTGACCAGGTTTTACTATTTATAATTGTCTCGTCTACCTATCGTCTACCTAATGCACTAACGGGCAGTGTACCCGGCCGTGTGTAGTATAGTATTCGGTAAATCCAAGGTCGTCCCAAGAGCTATGAGTATCTGGATTTTAATTTAAGTCTATGTCACGTTTTAAAAGGGGTTTTAAGATTTGTTGATTAATAAAACTAATAACAGAAATGAAATAACGAAATTAAAATAAAGTTGTGAACAATAGGGAGAAAATGTACTAGCCTAGTTGTCATCCTATCATGCAATGACTATGTTGTCTAATTAAGCTTTCTACTGCTTCAAGTGGGGCATAAATATCACTAGACTCATGGGTTAAATTCGCCTAGCCTATCTCCGTAGAATCCTCTCCGGAATCAAAGGCACTACCCTCTGTAATAAGTGGAGTTGCAGGTAGACTAGTTCGAGTCATTAAGTGCCACTACATGCTAGATTAATTCTTTGTGTCCAATTCGGAGGGTGATCATATGGAGCATTCTAAGTCTACTCGCACACAATAAATGTTGGTCGTCATATTACAATACAATTCTTACCAACACCTTGCAACTTATTACATTAGGGACATGGGTTAAATTCTTCCTAATGCAACAAGTACAACCGACCTTCAAAACTACCGAAACTAGAGGATCTAACGAATAACTAAGCATGCACACACTAGAAGCAATATTAAAAGCACGAAAACATAATCAAAACATGAAAGGAATCATAACTAGGCTAGCACCAAAGGTGCTTAGCCGATCATATTAAAAGGTACAAACAATTCAATGTTTTGCATGATAAATGAAGACATGAATTCGAAATGTAAAATAAATACGAATCGCTAAAACTTATTGATGTTAAGGCGTGATTTCTCCCTTGGAAAATGCTTCGTATGCTGTTGTGGATCGTCCTTGTGGAACCCTACTTCGTCCCTTGATGAGTTGTGGTGTGAAAGATATCCAAAAATGCAGGAAATAGGGCTGGTATTTATAGGCCCGTCAAGGCTACGGCGTAACCTTGAGTTATGGTTACGCCGTAACTAGTGTAATCCTTGGACGATCTTATCCAATAGTGGTGGTTACGGCGTAACTTAGATGGTTAGTTACGCCGTAATCTTCGGCGGCCACAGCTACGTCGTAATCTTCATGTATGGCTACGCCGTAATCATATTAGGGTTTTCATTTACGCCGTAGTCTTCTTTCGTAGCTACGCCGTAATCTCGTCTATATCTTGAACCCCGTACTGTGAACCTACTACGCCGTAACCTCTTGCATTGGTTACTGTAACACCCCCAGAATCGGGTCCAGCAGAAGCATACATGTCGCTGGGGTGCTGCTCAATTGGTATCATAACACAAGTACAAAGAACGGTTTTTACCTCATTCATTTAGAATAAAATTGTTTAACAAAAGTGTTAAATTTACATTGTTAAAAGTAGTGCGGAAATAGGCCCTTAAAATAATTAAAACGGTCCACAAATGAATATCAGAGTCTTCTATGACCATGCCATGCCCTGCCAAAAGCCTCCACAACTAGTTTATCACCTTAGACCTGAAAATACATGCTAAAAGTGTCAAAACGAGGTTGGTGAGTTCATAGAGTTTAGCGTAAAATGTAAAGCATTTAAATGAAGGTTTCCCAGCAAAGGCATTGTAAATCCACTCAGTCCCAAGTCCCGCCCATACAAGACTTGTGACCTGTGTGTTTACAACCCACTGCCAAATAAGTTTTGGTTTTTGTAAACAAAAGTAATATATGGACCAAGATTCAAAGATAAGTGTGACAATGTCGCTATATAAAGATAAGTGTGATAATGTCGCCATGACAATGTCGCCATCTAATCAATTCTGACAATGTCGCCATATACACAATTCTGACAATGTCGCCATATAAATAAATCTGACAATGTCGCCATATAATTAATTCTGACAATGTCGCCATATAATCAATTAATAATATTTAAAAGACAAGTCACATTACAAGTAAAACAAGCATGGTGGTTAATTGTAAAACGAACAGTGAGTTTAAATGTAAAACGAGCATAAAGTTTAAATATAAACGAGCATGTATTCTCCCCCAAAACAGTTACAAAACAAGTAAAAGTAGGGGCTATAAAACTCACCTGATGCAATAGCTTTGATGACAAAAGTGGATACACTGAAATGAGGAGCGATCTCTAACCGCAACCTAATATGAATGATATGATCAGATGTAAGTCATGAAATGATGCTACGCATGCAAATACGTATGTTATCGATACCACTCATGAAATTTGTGAATAGTGTTTTTCGTCGAAAAATATATTTTTGACGTCTCGTTAAGTTATGAAACACTTTTTGTGTAAATATGTTGTAACGATATCCCACGGTCGTCGTTTGGTGATTTATTGCTAAATATAGAGTTTTCCGTCGTAAATTAACATTTTTCACAAGTTATAAAAATGACTAATTAGCCTTGTAAAGCTAGTCGCCAAACAGTGTATGTTGGGAGTTAGGAAGCAAACTCAGTGTTTTTGAAAAGCTTGTAACAATATCTACAACTCGTAGAAATGACTTCTTGTCCATACAGGTTTCGATCATAAAGATAATTAGTCGTTAAGTTAGCTAGTCAGGCCAATTCGGCTGTTTCTGGGCAGTTTTTGGGTATATTGGAAGGGTCATATCTTACTCGTTATATGTCCGATTGACAAACGGCTGCTGAATTTGGAAACTAAGCCAGGTGTGCTTGATTTTAGTTAGTAACGAAAATTTCTCAAAACTGACTCGATCAGTGAGTAAAACGGCTCTCAACATGGTCACCCGAAACGACAGTTTTTACACTTAGAATTATTTTTAGTTTAAGTGCTGGTAAAAATGAGTTGAAATCGTCGGTTTTCAAAAGCTTGTATCTCGGTCGTTATAAGCCCGTTTTCTACATCCTTTATATCCACAGTTTTGTAAAAATATGAACTAACATATTTTCAGTAGGTTGGCTCTTCTAGATCACGTCTAACGCCTCGTTTTAGCCGTTGAATCTCGGAAAAACAGCACACTATTTTTCAGAAAATAGTTTTTCGTCGTCAAACTTAGAATTAGCATATCTTTTTCTTTGTAAGTCGGTTTTTACTCATTCCAGCACCCACGGTTTCGTTTTTGAAAGTATTTTCTGAATATGAAGGCCAAAATAGTTCAAAGTTTACTGAGTTTTCCAGATTTCACGTTTTTGGACAGTAGTTTTTCTATAAGTTGTAAAAATCACTTTTATGCTTCAAGACTTGTTCAAAACTTAATCAAACCACTTCCAATCAACACCAAAACTAATCTAATCCTACCATACACCTTCTTAGGGTGTCATGGATTCCTAGTCTTCACAAAAAATAGTGGATCTCATGAGGATATTACTAAAAACCTTTAGATCTATGTTTATAGTGAAAGATTAAGTTTTGAGTGGTATGTAACATATATATTTGCATAACTAGTTACTAATATAACTTGAAAATACATCAAAAGAAAGTATGAAAAGATTGAAAAGTTCACTTGAAGCTTACTTGGTGCTTTGATGATTTTTGGAAGTAAATGTGTAAATAACCTAGGGATTTTTATTTCAAAATCCTAGCTAGGAGTATAAATGAGACTTGATTGATACTTGTTCTTGAAAAATTTATGGAGCTTCTTGTGTTCTTGTGTTTGGCCGATCAATATGGAGAGAAAAAGAGAGAGTTTTGATCTTTATTGCTAGTTTACTTGTAGTATTTAAGTGTTATAGAAATTAAATCAAAGACATAAAGTCTTGAAGTATTAATGGTAGCCAAGATTTTCAAAGCTAAATTGGACATAGGGGGAGGCAATGAGGCGTCAAAAATGGGGAAGGAAGGTAGAATTTTGTGGCTCATTAATGTTCTTGCCCCCCCCCCCCAATTAATAAGTATTAGTTGTTTTAAGCATACACTAGGTGTTATCATGTACCGAGTTAACTAGAAATAAATCTTGACGAGGTGAAATAAAATACGACGAAGTTGTAAAAATTGTAAAATCATATTCCTTGCAAGAATGATAACGTTAATTAAATAATTAAATATACGTTAATGAAAATCACACAAACCCGTACATGACCTAATATGATAATGATGTTATTGATGATACATGAATACGCAGCTAAACCATGCTGGTTACGCGCATTTGAATACCCGTAAACCTAGTTTACGTAATGATGAATGATAATCATGAATAGTGATTTTCCTCCGGGAATGAATAGTGTTATGTGAATAGTAAAATTTTTGAAAACTTCTTAAAGTCTCAAACTGACTTTAAAAATGATGAATAGTGAAATGATGAATAGTAACCAGTGAATAGTAACTTCCCGAGATGAATAGTGAAATTTCAAAGCTTGTAAAAAGGACCTGAAATTACGAGTTGTGACTGTTACGGTGTAACCTTCATACACACGAAATTTCTTCTAAGTTTTGAAAATATTACGACGTAACCTTATGTGGTAGTTACGCCGTAATCCTTGATTAGCGTTGACATGGTCTTCTTGTTTGAATTCATAGCTACGGCGTAAATGGAGAGTGTAATTACGCCGTAACTTCTTCTTAGCGTACTAAGTTGTGTATCTTTTTAAGTTCTTTTCCAATTCCGCGTCTCTTTTGCTCCTATGCTCATTTTCAATCTGGAAACGAAATATAAAGAAATTAAAACATATATCTATATAAAATGATACAAATAATGAACATATTAGGGGGAAATTGACACTTAAATATCAGGACTATTTGATGTCATCAGCAACCAAGTTCAGAAAGTGATGGTTATGAATTATCTAGTTTTAAATTTATAATACCGAATCATTTAGACAATCACCAACACTCACGAGCAGTGTACCCATTCGTGTAGTATAGATAGTCGACAAGACAGCGTCTTTTGCACAAGTTTGTATCCAAGCCAATTATATTCATCATATGTTTGTAATGAACCATTATCTGAATATGAGTGTGAGACAATGTGTGCAAAAGAATAGAACAAAAAATTGGACAATATAGTAAAAAAAGGTTTTGTTTTATACTTTATTGATATTGTTCACAGACAACATTGATACCTATTTATACAATACTAAACGACACACGATAGTTACATTTAACCATTGTGTCGTTTGACATATTAACTGTCATACCTAAATAACTAACTTAATTGACAAATTCTAACTGCCACTTAAAGGGTGTTTGGGTTAACTGTTTTGACCCATATTTTCAACCCATTGCAGCCTAACAAATTCGACCCATAACTATATACTAAATATATATTTGACTTTGGCATATAATGAAATTAAATGGACAACATCTCCCCCTTAATTCATTAATGCCAAGTATTCTTCTGAGTGATGTTTCTTCTGTCCTTCAAACAATGATAACAAAATCATTGCTATCTGCTGTGCTTCCTTCTTCTGCATCTTTGTTGCCTTCCAACCTGACTCCAAACTGAGTTGTCTTGTTTTCCTTGTTCATATCTTTTCCAAGTGCTTCCTCTATTCCAACATTAGCCTTTTCACTGCCTTGTGGATCTTTTACCCTAGCATTTCCATTGCTACTCTCAACCACATCTTCTTTAGGATTCTTTTCATACCAAGGTTTCTCTGTTGTCTCATAGTTCACTTGCACCAACTCTATGAACCTTTTATAGCATCCTTTCATTGCTTCTCCATCCTCTTCTGTCAGGCCATGTAACTGGGCAATCTTTTTCCACTTGTCACCAAAAGTGACACACAGATAACCTCCTAGGCTATCCACAATTTTGTGCAGTCCAAGCAAATCAACTTTCACCACCCCTATGACTGGTGGTGTTTCCTCAAATACATCCTCATTCAAATAAACTAAATAGAACCATTTTAACATATCTACATATTTATCAGATTTAAAAAGGACAAAAACCTTGAAAATGAATTCACCTTTATTGTATACAGTGAACCATTCCAACTAATGTACTCCTCATCCACATAGTCATGTATATCATTTCTGTCCCATTTCAAGTCTTCCAGCCCTTTCACCAATGAGCAATCTTCCTTTGGGTCAATTTCCTCAAAATATTCATCAAGGAACTTATTATGCTCTGCAATAACATCTTTTGATCCATCATCTTCTTTGGAATTTTCTTCTTGTGCCTTTCCTGTTGTTGCTTCATCAAACTTGTAGTGTAGACTACATTTGTTGTTGCTAATCTTCACTATATACCCTTGTTCTTCCAATAGATCAATGCTAAGAACATTTAAAGTAATTTCTGGGGTTTAATGAACATGTGGCATCACCAAGTTTCCATCTTTTGCTTCCACTGTGACATCTCCAATACCATATGAGAAAATAAACTTTTTCTCAGTTTCTTCTTTCCCTATCATCTTGAATTTGTACATCAACTTCTTGAATAATGGTCTTGCTGGACACATATGGTGTTTGTAAGCACTGCTTACATACCAAACTTTGTCCCAACTTGCATTATCTGTGCCTTTTATCATGTAATCTGTGATTACATGAACTTTCTCAGGGTATTTGACCTTTTCTACAACCTTCTTGATTGTGGGCTTCACTAACTTCTTCTACTTTTCGATCATGGCATCCTTTTTCTTGTTTGGACATTTCCAGAACACATGCCCACGGATTTTGCATATATAACATCTTGCTCTTTTCTCCTTCTGAGAACTGACACTTCTTTCTTTATGATCTCCTGTTTTTGCAGACCCCTTTAAAGCATTAAAAGCTTCAATCTCTTTCATCTTTTTCCACAACATCTCCTTGCTTTCAGGAGACAAACTCTTCTTCACTACTAGAAAAATAGCCTTTAATGACACCTAATTTATGACACACGCATCAATATTGACAAGCAAAAATGAGGGTCATAAAAAAACTGTCATAACTTATAAAATCTGAAGCTAGATGACACGCAAATTTTAGTGTCATAAAATTCGCGTCATATCTCAAATTTTTATAAGGACTTATAAACCACACACCCATTCTATTTCTCTCTTCTCCCTGCCAAATAACACACACACGCACACAAAACATCCTCTCTGTTTGTTCGATGACTCCACCACCGCCTTCGACCACTTCCTCATCAATCGTCGGAACCTCCATCGATCTAGATCTACAATCATGGATAGGGGAAAACCCAATCCATCGCCACAAAGACTTTCCATCACCTTCATCGATCTAGATCTACAATCGGTAAGCACTCGTTTCATTAATCCCATTACAATTCCTATGATAAATTGTAAATTAGGTATTTGATTTTTATTTTAATTGTTTTTTAATTTTAATTGTATAGATATTTGAGTACAATGGAAGTGCGTTGGTAGCTATGGTAGGTAAGAATTGTTTCGCTATTGCTAGTGATAGGAGGCTCGGTGTTCAGCTTCAGACTGTTGCTACTGATATGGGGGATGTTTGTTTAAGCTAAAATGTTGCATTTTCTATGGTCTTTATCGTTATGCGTTCGTTGTGCTGGTTATGGGGTGTTTGTTATTGCTTATTGTTTAACTGCTTATTTGTGTATTTTGGGGTAAAGCGTGTAGAAAGAGCTAAAGTGCTTATTTGAGATGAAACTAAAGTTACTTTTTTTTGCACATAATTAAGCTTAAACCGCATATGGGGGATGTTTGTTCAAGCTAATTTTGGGCTTTTTTGATCAGGCTTTTTATATTTTATAGTTTCAATTTTTCTAGCTTATGACCTTAATTTCATCTTTAAGTCATAATAGGATAAGCTCATACGTCAAAAACTAAGCTGAAAAAAGTAGGCTCTTAAACACCCCTTAAATTAATTTGATTGAAAATTTTAACCAGAAATTTGACCTTTTTTTTCTTTATTGTATCTTCCAAAAAGTATGTAGATCCAAACACTACTTTTTGAAGTGTTTATTTTTTAGGCAGTTTGCAAGTACTTATTTATAAGCAATCCTATCTTTTTTGGTTATTGGCCAATCATTAATGTTTGTTTTGCTGTATTGCAGTCACCAGCGTCTTGTGTTTCGCCACAAATTATATCAGCTTCGGGAAGAAAGAGACATGAAGCCTGAAACTTTTGCTAGTCTTGTTTCCGCTGTTCTTTATGAGAAAAGGTACTGAACGTGGTATTATTTAAGTTGTTTTGTGCTGTTATTGTTTGATTTCTAAAGCTCAATACCACTTTAGTCCATCTTTTAACAACCTTTAGCTTCATTAAGGTATATAATTGATACAATTTTGTGCTTCGGTTTTTATGTTAAAATTGAAATTATCTTAGTATACTAGTATATTCTAGATCTTGAGTTGATTGTCTGCTGCAATAATAGCACTAAAAGGGGTGTTTTATTTCTGATTTTTCGGCACCAGCAGGGGGTTTTTGTTTTCTGTGTATAACAGCCCCAAGAGGGGTGTTTAACTGCTGGAGTGCAGCCCCAAACAGCCCCAACATAGGTGCGTCTTGTTACTTAATTTCCTGCACTAAATGGTGTGTTTGGCGGCTGCCAAACAGCCCCTAAATAGGTGTGTTTATATGCTGGAAATTCTGCACTTATAAGAGATTATATGCTGGAAATTCTGCACTTATAAGAGTGTTTATATGCTGAAAAACTGCACTTAAATGGGCCGTAATTGCTGCTGAAAATCGGCATGTTTAATAGAGTTTATATGTTGATTATATACATATATTGAATTATTGATCACAGATGGACTGCAATTACTCAACTTGCTCACCATGGGATGATCTTCGTGCCAATTGGATATACTTTTAGAGCTGACATGTTCGAAATGGAGAAGGCGAAAGGTGGAAGTCCATATGGTGCTGGTACTTATGCAGGGGATGGGTCAAGACAACCATCTGAGCTCGAGTTGCAGCAAGCTTTCCATCAGGGTAAGCACATTGCTACCGTCGCCAAGAAACTCAAGGGAAGCCCGTGATGTGCATCTAACTCACTGAAACAATGTCAAGCTAGATACAATTAGGTTACCTGTTACTAACTTGTGGTTGTATGAAACACATTGTTTTGATATATATGAAATTCGCTCTTTTGCTATTTGTGTATTTATTTGTATTATGAGATTAACTGTTATTTAATGTGTGGATATTAGTAATTTTATAAAAAAAAAAATTTTTTTTAAAAATTTGAACCATGACACGCAAAAAAGTTGTCATAAAAGCGTGTCATAAATTTATGACGCGCGAAATGCGTGTCATAAAGCTTTATGACGGGTCGATTTATGACACCAAAAAGCGCGTCATCTGACCCCTTTTATGACACGCAATGCGCGTCATTAAAGGCCTTTTTTCTAGTAGTGCTTTCTACTATTCCATGGTAGTAGTCTCTGTGGTGTCTCTCTCTGTAGATACTTTCTAGTGAGTCCTACTTCATCATGCTTGTGTATTGGCTTCTCCCAAGGTTCTGAGCCGTGGCTCTAATACCACTTTTGCACAGGTTTGTATCCAAGCCAATTATATTTCATCATATGTTTGTAATGAACCATTATCTGAATATGAGTGAGACAATGTGTGCAAAAGAATAGAACATAAAATTGGACAATATAGTAAACAAAGGTTTTGTTTTATACTTTATTGATATTGTTCACAGACAACATTGATACCTATTTATACAATACTAAACGACACACGACAGTTACATTTAACCATTGTGTCGTTTGACATATTAACTGTCATACCTAAATAACTAACTTAACTGACAAATTCTAACTGCCACTTAAAGGGTGTTTGGGTTAACTGTTTTGACCCATATTTTCAACCCATTGCAGCCTAACAAATTCGACCCATAACTATATACTAAATACATATTTGACTTTGGCATATAATGAAATTAAATGGACAACAACGTCGTTCGCGAGGAGCGAGGGATCCTAAATGTCTAACTGGTAGTTTTAATTAATCACCTGCGATTTAAATCCGCCCATTATGTTTTTAAGCTAATTACTAAAGACAAAAAGTAAATAAACAAAACAGTAAATTGGTAAAGAGAAGATCAAGAGATAAAAACATGCTTGCCTTCATCAATGACATCGTTCTAAGTGCAATGTGGCAGTGGTACCGTATACGATTGGTATGAGAATTGCAGGATCAAAGAAAGAATAAAGTATTGCACTTTTTAAGCAATATGTGGCTCTGGTACCATATACGATTGGTATGAGAATTGGTTACACAATGTATTAGGCTATGAGCTTTACAATAGTTATATGCACAGTGCATGGCTTGTTTCCAAGAACATTCCTAAATTAGATAAGGAAATATTTGAGTGATTTACGCTTGATTACAATCTCAAGTACAACAGAGATAATTACAATTGATTTGGTGAACATTCTAGGCTGATATATATCTCTAATAATACATAATGCATTCAGATGAATAGTACATAGAGTATATTTAGTTTTTACCCTTTTATATAACATCTGTTTTTGAGGGCCTCATTATGGATTTTCTGAAATTATATAACGATTATTCAGCTGAAGATAGATTACCAAAGTGATATATTATAATATAGTGACAGATAAATCTATTTCAGTGGTTGAATACAATTTGAAATACTTAAGGAATTTTTTTATTTTCCTTTTTTACCTCTTAAAAACAAAATATAAGCCACATCAACCCGTTTATGGATGAACAAACGAATCAAAATTGTCACTAGTACTTCAAAGATACGACAGTTTAAACAACTGCCATCTTAAAAAATGCTCATGTGTACGATTGGTACATACTGTCTTCAATGATTATGTATGACAGTTTACCTACAAGCTAATGTGCAAAAAGCGGTAGAAACACGCTAGTAATATGACGAAGAGGAGTTGTTATGTCATTTGTTCCTTATAAAAATGATGTCTGGTTATTTTTAGTGCGAACACTTTCGTTTCATACATCTAAAATGAATAAATTTTGGTTATATATCACGTAAAATGGGTCAGAGTGGTAAAAGTGAAACTTATCAATAGGTTGACATGTTGAAAGTCTTCAAATACGCATTTATATGCGTAGTAAAACAAAGTCGGAAGGAAATTTTACACGTGAATGAACTTAATTGAGACACATACGCGAAGAAAAATCACCTTTCAGGACACAAAACAAAGCAAATGTCCTCGATTAAGAAGTAAATACTGATAATTCATGTGACACCATATGTAACATTCATTTATATAAAAAAGCATCAACAACTGCAACAAATTATTTTCCTAGTTCAAGAAAACAATACAAAAACTACTCCGAAGTAGTGATACACTGATACCTCCCCTGAAGTTGGTCAAGTATGCTGTTTTTATTAATGGATTGAATTTGCCTTACCATCGTTCACTTTATAGATACGGTTCCCATTCGTGAATACCCTCATAGTTACCTTGTTCTAATAACGCGTACTTCCAGCTATTGATTTCAGTAAAATCCTCATCCATGTGGTCATCAATCATATCTTGTCTCAGTTTCACCACCTTGTGGATAATCGTTTTCAAAGCTATATCAAATGCATCTTCTGTCTCTAACTTCAAGTGAGGATCAGCATATATTAATCTCGGAATCATATTTATAACCTCTTTCCTCATCATTTTAATCTTTTGCGGATCAATTTCACTAAGTCGTTGTTCTATACTTATATTATCACGAATATCATCCTCAGAAATAAAAACCGAATACTTTGTATAGTCTCTAGGGATATGCCAAGTGTATTGTACGTAAAAAGAACTCGGATGAAAGAACACTGGAATACAACCTGCCAATATTGAATCAAAAGATGATCTTCGTGTAGCACAATCACCTCGAGGTTGTAAGCAAAAAACGGAACTTTGAAACATTTTCATTACACTGCTTGGCGAATGACACTTCTCATCCCCAACCCCACAATCCAACAACTTCCCAACAGCCGAATTCTTACATTGATCAATTACCAAACTCCTAATTGATGTAGAGTCCCCAGGCCGTGGGGCACCTGCGAAACAAAACAACCATTTCTGCTCCATTTTCATCACCCGATCTTGCCAATCCAAAACCTCATTATCATAAGATGGATGGAAATAAGTAGGATATGGAATAGCAAAATCGTTAGCACTAAATGGGTTTGATTCTATAGTAAGCATAGTTATGTTTTTAACCGCAGGTAATAACAAAAACTTATTACCCCATTCAGATTCTTCATCAGATGGTCTTCTAAAATCCCAAGTGGGCCTACCCGCAACAAGAAAATGATCTTTACGATTCATGTACTTCCATTCATCTCTTTTTTGTAACCACTCAACAAGTTCAATGGAAGTAGCATCTCTAACTGAAATATTATACCCCCAAAGATATCTAGCAGGATCAAACCCCGCATAAAACGGGACAAAAATAGCTGAAGCTAAAGACGAATCATTTGTCAAACATTCGTATTCTTTCAATCTACTATGGAAAATAATCTCTAAAGTATAATGATTTGTAGCATACCATCCATCATACGAAAGCACACCTTCTGTATCATTTAACAACGGTCCAAACCCGTTATTCATAGTGTACATATCCTTACACATATTGATCCAATTGTTAATAATACCACATTCCTTAACCATATCTTCGTTAAAACGTGACGGAAGATTATGAATATAAACATATCTTCCGCCACATGGATCACTTCTATTTTCTAAACTTTTCATTGCCTTCATAAATGGAAAAAATGACTCATGAGCTTTCAAAGTTTCAGACACAAATATCGGATTATCTTGGACAGTTTTTATAGTATTGACTAAGAAAACTGTCCCTTCAAAAACTCTGAAATGGAAGTATAGTAAGTAAATCCAATACACACAAGATACTAAAAGTAGTACAAGAATGCAAGATTGTTGGAACATGTTGGATTGTACTAAGAAAGGGGAACTGAATTTGTGGGAAATGTTGGTATGTAAATAGAGTTATATAGTCAAACGAATAAGATTAAGCTTAAGCTAGCGTGATAGGTGCAAAGTAAACACGTGTAAAAATGTGATATGATGATATCTCTTAATTTTTCTAAGTTGTGTTGTTTTTGTCTAATAAATGGTTCCTTCATAAAACTTATGCTAAATTATTAGCATTAAAACTTATAATGAAAGTTATTGAGATGAGACAATTGAGATTGAAGTCATAAAAACGATATAACGAAAGCTAATGATGTTATCGATCCCACCCTTGCTTATTACATGTGCGATTGCTTCTTGGGCTCGCAAAATATAATTAAGGTTATTTAAAGAGTTTTTAGTATGTTTTTACATAGTTTTGTTAAAAATATAAAATTGCAAGATGTAACATCCCATATTTCTATGATCTAATAAAGCTATATAATACTTGAGACCTCAACTAATTAATGATCGTAAGATGACACGAGAAGATCTAACTTGTCGATACATATATTATAAGAGAATTATAGTAATGCGTATATTTTAGAATCTCATGAAAATGAGTCGGCACGCAAAAGCATATTACCAAAATTCCAAATGCATTTAAACATTAAAAAATTATAATACTTAATAGAATGTTTATCTAATCAGTTTTAAAATTAAATACCAAATAATTAATGTAATATAATAAGTAATCTTTTAGATTGGTTTTTGATCTTTAGTTACTAGCAATTTCATCTGTAACCAAGTGAAAACTATCTATATCAAATCTTGTATTTAAACATAGAAGTCACTTAGAACTATTATATTATGTGTCATCATCAAAATATAGAAAATAAGTTGTTTATAAACTTAGATAAAAGTCTTTTTCATACATTGGAAATGTTGAAGAGAAAAAGTTAGTGTATGAATTTGGATAAAAGCATTGTCATTCTTTAAAAGAGTGAGAAAATAAGTTAATGTATGTAATTAGATATATGTCTTGTAATTCATTAGACCACTCCCAACGGGAGTAGGCAAACTCACGTTAAGGCCAAAATTTTCACGTTAAAGTCGCGTTAATTTTTGGGACGAGTTGCGTTAAGGCCACGTTATAACGTACCGTTAAACCCTTAACGCTGCGTTAAGGGTACTATGCGTAAAAAAAAAAAAAAAAAATCACTTTGCCCCCTTTTAAGGGTGTTTTGTGTAAAAAAAATATTTGATATAAAGGTGAGTTAAGGTGTGTTAAAGCTGAGTTATTGTTGGGTGTGTTAAAGCTGAGTTAAGGGTGAGTGTGTTAAAGCTGACGTGACATGCCTTAAATTTTAAAGCTGAGTTAACTGTTGGGAGTGGTCTTAGAAGTATATATATAGAATATGTGTATAAACATGGAAAAAAAGGCTATCATAGCATTAGGAATCAAAAATATATAACTGTGTATGATTTTGGCTATACTCATATAGGGATGGTAGTCAGGTAGTGTAGGAACTTGGCTAAATATCTTGTACTTCCTTTATATTCGATGAGGGTTGTCCTATGGTAACACCCCCTAGTGGGTGGGCCCCCACTACTTTTGGAGAATGTACAATCCGACAAAGCAGACAGTACAAGCGGCGGCAGCAGCAGAAAGTCAACACACCCCCTAGTGGGGGTGTCAGCATATCATGTCCCATTCGGGTGAAGAGAATTATATAATGTGTGCATCTGGGTAAAAGTCTTATCATTTAGAGTAAAATGCAGAAATGGTCCCTGTGGTTTGCCCAGATTGCAGGTTTAGTCCCTGACTTTTCGAAAGTGCAGGCGGCCTCCCTGTGGGGAAACCTTGGTTCCGTTTTGGTCCCTGGCCATTGCAGAAATGGTCCCTGTGGTTTGCTCATAATTGCACGTTTAGTCCCTGGCCAGGGACCAAAACGGAACTGGCCAGGGACCAAAACGGAACCAAGGTTTCCCCACAGGGAGGCCGCCTGCACTTTCGAAAAGTCAGGGACTAAACCTGCAATCTGGGCAAACCACATGGACCATTTCTGCATTTTACTCTATCATTTATTAAAAAAAGATGATGACAATGAGCTAGTGTATATAAACTTGGATATAAGTCATGTGATGAAAAATGTGTGTAAGAACTAGTCAGACAAGTGTAACTAGGAGTTATCCTAATCGTGTACTAAGACTGATATAATGTAATGATTAATTTTACCAAATAAGTAATAACGTAAAGATAAAACAACAAAGGTTTTTCAACGTTTAAATTCTTATTAGAAATTAATCAAAAGAATCTATTACCCAAGTGTTTTGCGGAATAAACACTTGGGGTTGAATAGACAAGGTATGGTGTTCTCCTCTCTAAACTCAAGCTGTCCTTGAGTGACAATAAAAAGACCCACTGAGCTATCTCAGGGATGTGTTGTTCTTTGGAGGAGAAAAGTGGTTTTGTGAAAGTCTAAGCTTTTAATGCACAAAACTTATCCCACTTTTCTCCCCATCTATCCTATTTATACACAAGTATAAAAGAACAACCCGTAACTAAAAGTACAAAAGGAAAACCTAGTCTAGTCTGACAAAAGCACTACAGTCTTTTTTCAGTTCCAAGAATCTATTTTGGGATGGCCATAAAGAAGCTTTCCAATTGTCAGATATGACACTTCACATCCTTAAGCCATATAAGGTAAGTTTGCTTTGGCGGCGATAAGACTCATCCTTATCTCCTTTAAACTTTCCCGCTCGATCCCGCCTTTTTTTCAGGCTATAGATTCAGTCTTGGTCTTCAGTCTTTAGTCATCAGTCTTCATTGTTGTGAGGAGACTGAGGGGTTCAGTGAGCTCTTGTCAGTACTCACTGAACCCATCATCTTCTTCTTTGGCTTAAGTTACACTCAGGGAGTCCCGCCTTCCTGAGGAGTGAATCCTTCTTCTTGAATTCTCCTTAAGCTTCCTGAAGATGACTCACTGAGTTACTGTTCACTCAGTGACTTGAATTGTTTTCGGTTGATAAACACTTGGCTTAATTTGTTGTTCAAATCCTGTTTAAGATAATTGGGTATTTACGAACCCAACAATCTCCCCCTATTTGGATATAAATTATGCCTAAGTGTTTTGATCAGTATGAGTGAGCTAAAGGCTTCTTCTCATACTGAATATACAAGAAGACAGTTAAGGACACTGATATAACATAAACATGGACCAACATTTTATTCATATTATTACAAAGTCCTAACATCTAAAAAAAATACTCAAGGTTCCTGAAGGATATGCATGAGTTCTAGTTTCGCCTTCTTTGACATCAACACCTCTTTATCAGGTCGTTCCTTCATCATTTGATCCATCAGCCTGACAAACTCCTCATTATCAGGACTCCTGGTATTAAGCGCCATCAGTTTGTAGGCGAGGAGTGTTGTCGTTTCCACTTTATCAATGTCAGAGACTCTCTGAAAGGCTTCCTGACCAAATTCATCCACAAAGAAGATACCATACTCAGGTTCCTTGATGACCAGGTTGGGACGGAACTTGACTCCCTGAGGAGTAATCCTGTTGCAGTGAAGTGCAGCTATGTATTGTTCAGGTTCAAGAGCCACAACTTTTCTTTTCTTCCCGGTCTTCTGAGTAAGTTCAGGGATAGTCAGTCCCTGAGAAGCAAGTGCCCTCTCGTGGTCAATTCCAAGACTTTTGGCCACTTTCGAGAGTTCCTCATACTTATGATGCGTGGTTTTGTGACCTTACAACAGGTTTTACCTCTCGAGGGATCTCAAGAGGCTTGCAATCCCCACCAGGCAGTGTACCTGACCGATGTAGTATAGTGAAGTGGCAAGTACCGGGGGATTGATCGTTCTCTAGGGGAATAGTGTCGTTAGGATTGAAAAACTACTCTAATAGGTCTAAGGGTGAGGGAAGATTCTTTTTGTATTTTTTTATATTTTATGTAAAGCAAGTAAAATCTCGGGTTTGAAGGAGTGGGCGGAATTAGTTGCTAGTCAACTAACCCAAATAACTACAAATGCAAATAAAATAAAATAACTGAAAATGAAAAGGTTGTGAAACTTATATGGAGAGAAATGTGTTTACTTAGATTTCCTTACTCCCTAACTATCTTTTACCGGTTGATTAGTGCGTATTAATTGCGTGGATGACGGGTGTATTCCTTAATACCAATCGTGGGGTGGCGTACGTACTTCCCCAACTCTACAAGCTCCTACTTCACTCCTATGTCGAGCCGGCTAAGAAGCTCCTAACATGGGATCACTAGAATTCGCTCATGCATTAAATACAACCATAATAACCTAGTACGCATTGGTTCATGTTTCTTAAGACGTTCAAGCAAGTTACCGAATAGGAGGTTAGCCAGTTTTCTTAAGCCTAACATCGATAAACAATCATCCAATACAATTAATAACACACCAACAACTAATAATCAATAGTTAGGTTTCATTAGATCTAAGCAAACAAAAGATAAATCTAGCCTAGCATGTTAATTAAAAGACAAGAACAAGATATAATCAAACAACACATAGACATATTGAATGATTAAATGATTACTTATCTTCAATTAAACATGGGAGATCCAAGGGTATAAAACCCTTAAAAATGGCAGAAAATTCGTCTTAGGGTTTCTCCTCACAAAGTTGCACACTAATGACAAAAAATTGCAAAACTATATATAGAACTTAGTAGCTGACGGCGTCACGTTGTAGATCTTGACGCCGTCACCTCGCCGTGGCTAGGGTTCCTGGATGGTCTTCCTGACGCCGTCCCTCTTTAATCCTCCAAAATCCGCTCTGGCCTATCAAGGCTTGACGCCGTCAGAAATGTGCTTGACGCCGTCTCTCTTTAACTTAAACCGTGATGGCCTTGATCACCTTAAAGGGTGACGCCGTCAGATTTCCATTGCAAAACTCTCTGGCGCGTCACGTGTATTTTTCATATCCACCTCTTTTGCCAAACGCTCAGGAGCAATCCTTGACGCCGTCACGTGTACTTTTCCAGCAGCTTTGGAGACTTTGTCGTTTTCTTCACTTTTATGCTCCAAAAACGTCCAAAATGCTTCCTTTTCCAGATTTCTTCTCCAAAGTACCTAAAATGATAAAAGGAACGATTTAGGGCAATATTTGATCAAATAAATACGATTTAGGGCTTAAATGACCCCCTAAAAGCGGTACACTTTTCGCATCATCAAATACCCTTACACTTGAGATTTGCTTGTCCTCAAGCAAATGCGCTTTTATTCTAATCAAAATACAAGTTAGGGGTCATTTAACGCTAATATAAAAGTAATTACAACAAATAGTCGTTCCAATTTAATCATAATAAGCACGGAGATTACAAACTAGCACCTCACAAGTAGTGTTTAGATACTCACATCTCTCAGGTGTCATAAAAGTATATCTCATAAATGAAAACGGATAATATCTCTCACTACCTGTCATAGCAAATAGATTACCATAGGCTTGGGAAAGGATCGAAAAACCTTCTCCACTAGGCGTAAGCACCTAAGATAAACTATCAAAGAGGGATTTTACATGGGTTATAACGTTAGGTGTAGGGATATGATAAACACGGTTTTGTTGGATAAGGGATATTTTACTGGTGGCGAGTTAAAGATCTTGATTAATTACATGTACAATATGGCGTTGCTAAGCCAAGACTAGACTCGACTTAAGCTAATCACAAAATAACAAAAACATAAAATGAAACGGGATGGTAGTCCGTATGTTTTTTCTACTTTTCTTTTTCTCAATTTTTTTTTTTATTTTTTTTTATTATTATTTTTTTTTAATCATACACTCTTGCCCTACCATCCAAAATAATACATCATAGGGGCGTTGCATTCCCCTTACACTTGAACTTTTACATAACTTTACAAATAACTATTCTAATGACTCGAATTAAGATAATCGAAACACTTGGAGTACTTTTTAAAATATTTAGCACATATGGGGGTAGTAATGTTCTTCTTCCCCATTACTCCATTACACTAGTACTTTACCCATGAGTCCCAATCGTCCCAAAACAATATGTACAAGGATATGACTCGACTTAGCAACCATGTAATCAATTAGATAATTAACTTGGGGTTTAAACAAATGTTGTCACAATAATGCACTAAAGATGAGTGCATACAAGGTAGACTAAGGCGATTTGGGTGTACATTTAAGTGGGGTGTAAACAAATTCTTCCTTTAAGTAAAATGCTTAAAGTTAGAAACGAAAGGATAGGCTCTGAGGGGTGTGCTAGGGGTATCGTGTACTAAAAATGAGTACAACGCAAAGGGTGTGGGAGAATTACTTGACCAATGTAGCCAATGTAATTATAACAGAAACACAGGTGTCAAACAATGGGTTAATCCTAATGCCTCTTATCATGTAGTAAATCTAACTACACGAATGTAGTCTCACTTGTGGCCTCGAAATGGTCCTAACGCAAGTTCTAGAATCTAAGTGCTACCGGTACACACATCATAGCATAAATGCTTTTCCTACCAATTCTAGGGGCGAACCTCACATATTTGGGGGTGGAAAATTTTTTAGTGGTACGGTTTTGTGCTAGTCATATAACTCCTATCCGTGAGATGCTCATTAAGACCAAAGTTTCACTCCTATATGTTGTAAAAAATTTTAAATTTGGCACTAAAATTGCCTTAACAGGTATTTCTCTCAGTTTTATTACACATCTACCATCAAACAAACAAAAATCAAGCGTAATAGCATTCTCTAAAGTATCGTACTTTACCCCCCCTTACACTTAAGATGAACATTGTCCCCAATGTTCAAATAACAAGATGTAAAAGTAAATAAGGTAAAAGAATGAAATCAAATACTCCCCTGATTCGTTCGGTGGATAAAGAGGTAACATGGTTAGATCTTCTTCCAAGAGAATGTAGAAGCTCCAAGACTAAAGCATCGCCAAAAGCTTGATTCCACATACATCTCCTTGTCCAAAATAACCTGTTAAACCTGAGAAAACAAACACGAAAACCTGCATAACATCGGCGGGATAAATTCTATATAAGGATATAATGCTTGTGGAATGATTATTTTGCAGATTCCTGGAGTTTATAAGTTAGAGATTTAATAAAAACTTTTTATGAAAACAAAACTTTCAAAAATTTCAGAAAATTAAAACCTGACGCCGTCAGGTTGTAAGGCCTGACGCCGTCAGAAATGATCTGACAGAATTCTCATGTTAAGTTTCCGGAAAATTTCTGGAAAAACCTCTACCTTACTTTCTGGAAATCCTGCAAAACATCATTATGACTCGATACAAGCATTTGACTCAAACAATTACTAATATGTATGTTAATTTAATATTGTTATGATTCATGTTCATTTGTTCTAATAAACCGATTTGGATTTCCCTTACACTTATCTTTTGCAAAATACCTTTATATGTAGTTAAGACGAAGTTAAAAACAAGATAAAGCATTTTCACAATTTACTTTTGAACATGAATCAATAATAATAAAAATTAAACACACATACGGAAACAAATAAAATCAAACAACCAAACAAATAAACACACAAAGCAAATAAAGCTTAGGTTTCCTCCCAAGAAGCGCTTTTCTTTATTAACGAGTCTTGTAGCTAGACTCAAAGTCACGTACATTACGTGACTCCATCATTGGTCACGGTTTCTAGGTTCCCCTTTGATTCTCTATCAGAATCACTTTCATAGTAAAGGTATTTCGGGTCCTCAAGATCAAGAGGATTGTTTTGGTATTTAGAACTAAGCTCCTTAACATGCTTGAAGAATCCACTCGACAGGTCAAAAGTGTCCTTACATCCTCTTCTCACATCATCATCACATAACACGAGTTGGGAACTTAACCCATCGAGCCCTCCATAATCGATCTCCTTGAATTCTCTCATCTTGTAAGGCGTTTGGTATGAGATTTCCCTAATCCCATCGGTGAAAGTCATGATCCCATTGAGCTCGTCCACAACCAAGCTTGTGGCCTTGCAAAAAGGTGCCCCAAAAACAACTTGTGACAACCTGGGATCGATGTACTTTTCGATATTATCAACGATTGCGAAGCTCATAGTGAATGTCATATTTCCTACAAACACCTGTACATCATCATCTATGCCAATGTCATCCTTCCCTTTATGAATCATCCCCCATCTGCAAATGTTGTTATAATGAAACAAGGACATCATATTTTTGGGTAAACATGTGTCAATGTAAACATTATAAAAATGCTTGTGACCAATCATGCAAGGTATTTTGAGATTATTCGGATCACGTTGCTTAATTCGGCCAGGCCTTCTACCGTGTAGCCCCCATGTGTTGCAAATTGCTGATGGTTGATACTCATACACTTCTTCACTGCCATCCCAAAAAATCACTTTCCTGACACCATCGGTAAATAATGCACTACTATTATCCTCATCGAGTATCACTCCCGTTGCTTTTATGAATGGTTTGCCTAGAACAAGGCTAGTTAAGGATGGGCTGATGATCGAGTTCATGTTATTAAATACAGTCAGCTCGATATGAAAGAGGAACTTTTCTATCACAATTGGTACCCTCCTTATTACCCCAATGATATTAAACCCTTCATATTTGACCTGTTTGGCGAAGGCTTCGTTATATAGAGAAAGGGATATTGCATTCATAGAAGAGTTGGGGTTTATATAGGCATCTTTTATAAAATTTTTCCTAGTGGTGCAAGATATCTTAAAGATCCTGGGGGCGCCATCCTCTATTCTCTCTCCAAATCCCATATGCAACTTTGCTAGGCCCCTCTCAAGTTCCTCCACCAGGGGGCGGTCTAGCAGTCCTGGGAGCCCATGAGGCATTTCGGATTTCTCTTCCGAGCCCTCCTCATCATTCAACTCTCTTGTACTAGAGTTCTTTGGTGAGTCTAGATAGTCGTCGGGCGCCTCGGTGTTCTTTTTGGGAACTTCACCCTTCATTTCATTGTCCACATTCTCGGTTGATTGTTGGTCCAGATTGGGTCTAGGAATAGGTATTGTTGTAATGGTGTTCACGACGTGGAGTGGTTTTGAAGGGGTATGAGTATCTCTAGTTTCTTTTCCGTTTTGGGATATGTGTTTGAAGAGTTTACTAGGGTGCTTGATTTTTACAGGAGGGGGTGTTTGGTGAGTCACCGTGACAGATTTGATCTCATTAACTCGTGCCAACTCACAAGTTGACCTGCCAGCAATGCGATCATTGATAACCTTTAACAGGTTATCAACCTTGTTGTTCATATCGACTTGCTGTTGTCTGAATTGATTCTCAAGTTTGGAGAGTTGTGTTTCTTGAGAGAGAATGAATTTTTGCAGTGATTCCTCACGATTTTGTTGTTTATGCGTATGCTGATGAGGATAATGGTCAGACCAGGTGAGTGGGGGAGAGTCATTGAATGATACGCTTCGAGTTTGGTTCCAACTAAAATTTGGCTTACTCTTCCATGCCTCATACCTATCTTCGGAATTCTTTGGTCCATAATTAGTGGTGAGCCACTTATCTCCCGCCTTATCGATTCGCGAGGATGCGAATTCTTTGAAAGCCTGTTTGGGGAGTTCCATGCAATCATGAGTGTCGTGGGGACCACTACATAATTTACACGAAGAAGTGATTTTGTTCACTTGGCTTGAAGGTTTAGGAGCCTCGTAGGATTTCATAAGAAACTTGACTTGGTCTTCAAGTTCTATGATCCTACGGTCGGAAGTGCTTGAATTGTTCGAAGACAAAGATATTGCCTTGACCATTTTATTCAAATCACGGGGATCACTCCAACTTTCGTTGTCATAAAGAGCAAGATCTTCTAGGAGAGCCCATGATTGTTCCGCACTTAGATCACGTAGCTTACCACCAGCCGCTTGGTCAATGGTTTGCCTCGTGGAAAGATTGATATGGTCATAGAAGATTTGGACTTGGAGCCAAAGTTCTATGCCATGGTGAGGGACTTTTTGGAGTAAGTCCTTGAATCGAGTCCATGCCTCATAGAGGGTTTCGCCTTGACGTTGTTGGAACATCAAGATATCATTTCTTAGCTTGGTAGTTCTTCCTGGTGGGAAAAACTGAGCAAGGAAACGAGTGGTGAGATCATCCCAAGAGGTGATGGATCCTGCAGGTAGACGCTCTAGCCATTGACTAGCTTGGTCCCGCAGAGAGAATTGAAAGAGACGCAGTCGGGTCGTCTCTCGAGTGGCAACATCAAGGTCTATGGAATCAACGATTTTGAGAAAGTCCTTGAGATGTTGGTTAGGATCTTCGGAACGAAGTCCATGGAATGCGCATCCGCTTTGCACCAACCGGATGGTGTCGGATCCCAAGAGAGTGAAATTGGCTCCTTGAGTGAGCTCAATGGTGTTTCGATAGCCATGGTGGCTAGGACGGGAGTAGTCTCCTAAGGTACGGGCTCTAGGAGGTGGGTGTTGTTGTGGTGGTGGGTTGTTGGGATCAAGGATATTACCACCTTCCATGATGTCGGATGGTAATGGTTACGAACAAAGAAACGAAGAAAAAAGATAGGCTAAAGAAATCCTAGAAAATTAAAATAAAAATCTCACTAGAAAGGAATCTAGTGAGTAGACCTAATAAAATAAAAATTCAACCTAAACAATAACTATTCCCCGGCAGCGGCGCCAAAAACTTGATGCGTGGTTTTGCGACCTTACAACAGGTTTTACCTCTCGAGGGATCTCAAGAGGCTTGCAATCCCCACCAGGCAGTGTACCTGACCGATGTAGTATAGTGAAGTGGCAAGTACCGGGGGTTGATCGTTCCCTAGGGGAATAGTGTCGTTAGGATTGAAAAACTACTCTAATAGGTCTAAGGTGAGGGAAGATTCTTTTTGTATTTTTTATATTTTATGTAAAGCAAGTAAAATCTCGGGTTTGAAGGAGTGGGCGGAATTAGTTGCTAGTCAACTAACCCAAATAACTACAAATGCAAATAAAATAAAATAACTGAAAATGAAAAGGTTGTGAAACTTATATGGAGAGAAATGTGTTTACTTAGATTTCCTTACTCCCTAACTATCTTTTACCGGTTGATTAGTGCGTATTAATTGTGTGGATGACGGGTGTATTCCTTAATACCAATCGTGGGGTGGCGTACGTACTTCCCCAACTCTACAATCTCCTACTTCACTCCTATGTCGAGCCGGCTAAGAAGTTCCTAACATGAGATCACTAGAATTCGCTCATGCATTAAATACAACCATAATAACCTAGTACGCATTGGTTCATGTTTCTTAAGACGTTCAAGCAAGTTACTGAATAGGTGGTTAGCCAGTTTTCTTAAGCCTAACATCGATAAACAATCATCCAATACAATTAATAACACACCAACAACTAATAATCAATAGTTAGGTTTCATTAGATCTAAGCAAACACAAGATAAATCTAGCCTAGCATGTTAATTAAAAGACAAGAACAAGATATAATCAAACAACACATAGACATATTGAATGATTAAATGATTAATTATCTTCAATTAAACATGGGAGATCCAAGGGTATAAAACCCTTAAAAATGGCAGAAAATTCGTCTTAGGGTTTCTCCTCACAAAGTTGCACACTAATGACAAAAAATTGCAAAACTATATATAGAACTTAGTAGCTGACGGCGTCACGTTGTAGATCTTGATGCCGTCACCTCACCGTGGCTAGGGTTCCCGGATGGTCTTCCTGACGCCGTCCCTCTTTAATCCTCCAAAATCCGCTCTGGCCTATCAAGGCTTGACGCCGTCAGAAATGTGCTTGACGCCGTCTCTCTTTAACTTAAACCGTGATGGCCTTGATCACCTTAAAGGGTGACGCCGTCAGATTTCCATTGCAAAACTCTCTGGCGCGTCACGTGTATTTTTCATATCCACCTCTTTTGCCAAGCCATGACGCCGTCAAGTGTACTTTTCCAGCAGCTTTGGAGACTTTATCGTTTTCTTCACTTTTATGCTCCAAAAACGTCCAAAATGCTTCCTTTTCCAGATTTCTTCTCCAAAGTACCTAAAATGACAAAAGAAACGATTTAGGGCAATATTTGATCAAATAAATACGATTTAGGGCTTAAATGACCCCCTAAAAGTGGTACACTTTTCGCTTCATCAACTTAGCACTTAGAGACTTGATGAGGGTTGGGGCATTCTTGCTTGAGGTTTTCTTCCTCAGGATGGGCATCATCATATCCCATTCTCTTAACCCGTAGTCTGAAAATTTGATTGTTGGAAGATGTTCAGACTTTCTTGGCCCCCTATGAATTGTTATGCTTAAGGGTTTGGTGTTGTGAATGGTGATGTCAGTGATTGTGCCTTCATCCTTGGTTTTGGTCATGTGCCATACGTACCTCTCATATATCCTCTGCCTCCTTTCTTCCTTAAGTTTGGCTTGTTTGTTGTGTTCTTGAAGAAGTTGGGCTTGTAGCCTGATGAATTCATCTCCCTGAATTTCTTTATCAGACTCCTTAATTTCCTCCTTGGCAACCTCATAAATTACAGACCTGTTGAGTTCCTGTTCTTTCTCTTGATCCTTCCTAAGATCTTCTTGCTGTAAGATTTCCGCTAGTTGTTCATGAGTCCCATAGACCTTTCTCCCATCCTCTAAATCAACACAGAACGGTGCATCAGGATCTGCACGTCTTTCAGTTGAAGCCTTGACTAAGCGTGCTTCAGGAGGAGGGTTTGTTTCAGTCACCATGATTTTCTTCCCTTTGTCAATGGGAGGGGGTTGACTGGTGGATGTTTCAGGACAGTCACCAAGCAGAAGTAGGATCAGGGATCGGATCATCATTTTTCTCCCCCTCAGCAGGTGGTGGAACTTCAGTGGAGACACCTGCTGACTGAGGAGTTGGAGTAACATGAGAGGCCTGAAGAATGGATAGGATGCTGGAGACCATAGACTTGGTTTCAGAAGTCTCATTCTTCAGGGCACTTAATTCGGCAGCCATTTCCTTTTGGTGGGTGGTGAGTTCATTGACATGGGTGGTGTAGTGGGTGATCAGCTCATTATGTGTTGTTGAGAGCTGATCATAGGCTGAAGAGATTTTTATCAGGTGCTCCTTGGATGCAATAACAGCCTTATGAATTGACTCCAGCTGTGTCCTTAGACCTTGAAGATCTACCCCCTGAAGGAGCTTTAGAAGCTCAGTAATGTTGGTAGAGGTGGATTCCTAAGAGGTCAAGTAGGCATCCAATCTTTTGAGTAAGATGGGATCATCTGCAAGTTGTTCTTGGACTGATTCAATAGCCTTGAGGATGTTGGAGAGTTCCTGATGCTGTCCAGTGGCTATTTCATCTACAGATTTGTTCAGGTCGCCAAGTTGTTTATCAGTGAGTTTGGCGGTCTAAAGAATCTTATCCTGAGATTCTTCTACAGAGGCCCTGAAGTCGGCATAGGAGGTTGCCACTTCAGTGTGCTTATCCCATTGCTCATCCGTAAGTATATTGTAAAGACCTTCGTTGGCTTTGCGAAGGAATTTGGCCACTTGCCTTTCAGAAGCCGGACGAGCATTGTCATACTTTTGCAACCACTCAGGAGTGGCTGAAGCACCTGATGATGATGATGAGGTTGTTGGGGAACTGGGTGGTTGATCCTCAGGAGGAGGAGAAGAATGTTGTTGCTCAGAGTGCTGAGGAGGGTTTAATTGACCCTCCATTTCCTTCTCAGCATCAGGGATATCATCATCACCAAAATCAATCTCCTCCTCTGACTCATCAGCTAACAAGTTTTCATAGTCAGCCAGAGAAGGAGCCTTCAGGATATCCGGCTCCCCTCAGAAGAGGGCTCACCTTCGTTGTGGCCAGGTTCTGACTCTTTTGTCATAATAACTGGTGGGGTTATTCCAGCCTGACTAGTCATAATAACTGGGGGGGTTTGCCCAGCCTGACTTTTAGGGTCAGTTCCCGAGAGAACAAAAGTGCCTGAGATGCCTGAGGTGGTTTTGGGTTCCATATCGGCGGGTGGTTTATATCCCTCCGAGTCTTTGTCCCCCTGAGCGCCTTCATCCACTGATGGGTATTTTCCAGTGGAATCATGAGGCACTCCTTGTGAAGATGTATGGACCCCCTTCCCATCAGGATTGGACTGTCCTTTTGGGGATTTAGGGTCCTGAACTCCCTGAGACTCTGAGTGTGATTTCTCAGAGACGTTAGCGGGATGTGAGTGGGTGTGGGTCCCCTTCTCAGTGGAGTAGTGCTGCCCCACTGAGGATATAGAACCCTGTACTCCCTCAGGCTCTGATTGTGATTTATCAGTGCCTTCATTGGGATGTGAATGGGTGGATGTTCCTGATCCCTCTGACTTGTTTATGTCAAAGGAAACATGCGGAAAGGGTTTGTCCGAGGACACTGAGGATGATTTCTCAGTGACCTCCGGTGACGGTTGTTTTGTGGTCAGAAGGGTCTCTGATGAGGGTGCCTGAGGCAACAGTCTCAGTGACGAGTGGTTTAGGTCTAACCACCTTACTGGACTGTCCCCCTTTCTTCTTCTTCACCTTCTTGGTTGGTGAAGGTACTGGGGAGCTTGCATTTTCACCCTGAATGACTACTAACATGTAGTTGGTCAGGGCGGTGGGTTGTGCCTCAGTGATGTCACTACTAAAATTGGTCTTATGCAAGACGTCAGGTTTTGTACCTTGATCGTCAGACCTTAAGTAGTCAGAACCAAGAAGGTCCTGAAGCGCACAGGAAATGAACCTAGGATAAGACATGTGTCTTTGCCTATGTTTCCCTGAGAGCTTGGCAACGAGGTCACGGAAGATTATACCTCCGATAACAATTTTTCTACCTTCCAAGAGACTGAACATCATCAATTGCTGTGATGAGTTCACTTGCTCAGTGGAGGATTTATTCCCTCCGAGGACTTGAATGACAAATGTCATCATGAGTCTCCAGATGGGGTGAAACCATGTCTTCACTATGGGATCCTTTTCTAACAAGGCTTCAGGAGACAAAGTAGGATGCTTAGCGTCATGAGGCCCAAGGAATAGCATTTCTGCTTTAATGTCCTGGTCAGTAGGGTTTTCCTCAAAGGTCTGGGTGAAGTCAAGACCAGTGGCCTTGAGAAAGGTCTTATAGTCCAGGGAGAGGGGTTTCTTCCCATTCATCACAGTGAATGTGATGATTGATTCTCTGGTGTCCTTAGGGCTAGTAGCCGTTGCGGTACACCAGAACTCCCTGAGGTAGTCATGATAAATGACTGATGGGGTTTTGGTAAAGGCTATGGCAAAGAAGCAGTTATGTAAGTACTTAACCACATCCTTGTACCCCTCATATTGTTGGGGGTAGTGGAAATTTCCAACCACGTTGTTCTTGGTCATATCCACGCCCTCCATTGTGAAATTCACATTTGGGGCGAGGGTGATAGCATTAGAAGATGCCATTTTTGTGTTAGGGTTTTGGTCGGAAAAAATGGTCTGGGTTTCTAATTGCAAAGAACACACACAATTTGTTTGATAGAGAAAAGGGCAAGAGTTTGCTTATAATTTCTAAATAAAACGTGTGTGTGTCATCTTTTGTTTGGGTTTTTATAGGGAAGTGGAGGTTGAGAGTATTTTGGGCATAAAGCAGTTATTCTCAAAATTTTGAAAGTTGTTTTATAAAACATTTGAAATCCGCATTTAATGCCACATTTCCACTTCCCCATGTATTCGGCAACTGTCATGGTGAACAGTTGTGCCGTCTGCAAAAAGTGTAATTTGCAGAGCTGAGTCATCACATTTCTATTATGTGACTGGAGAGGCATTTAATGCCAAGTGGGAATGTGGGGGCCCAAGATGTGTATGCCAGAAGGGTAAAGAGACATATATTCCTATATTAAATAAGAAGTCAGTCACCAACCTAGGACATTTACTAACTAAATACTTAGAGCATTTAAGTTAGTATTGAATGACATCTTGAGGGCCCTGAATGATTATTCATTCACTGAGGGTTTCTAGGAAGGGTGATTCAGTGATCTTGTTCACTGACGAACACATTGAGTTAGGGACCTGAGGTTTTAAGAATTTACACTTCAGTTGGAAGGATTTAATCAGTGGACTAATTCTCGAGGATTCAATCAGTGGACTGATTCTCGATATCCAACATTCCTATTTCAGCTTTCAGTCTTGTGAAAGTTGGTTCATCCAAAGGTTTGGTGAAGATATCAGCTAGCTGATATTCAGTAGGGATGAAGTGTAATTCAATGTCACCATTCATGACATGGTCCCTGATGAAATGATATCTGATATCAATGTGTTTTGTTCTCTGATGAAGAACTGGGTTGTTGGATATTGCAATTGCACTTGTGTTATCACAAAAGATGGGTACCATCTTATACTGAATGCCATAGTCACTGAGCTGACTTTTCATCCAAAGTACATTTGCACAACAGCTAGCTGCTGCAACATATTCAGCTTCTGCTGAGGACATGGCAACTGATTGTTGCTTCTTGGTACTCCAACAGACTAATTTTCCACCAAGAAATTGGCAGGAGCCTGAGGTGCTTTTCCTATCCATGTTGCAACCAACATAGTCAGAGTCTGAGTATCCCTTGAGATCAAAGCCTGAGCACTTAGGATAGTATAATCCAAGGCTTGGGGTACCTTTCAGGTACCTGAGGATCCTTTTCACAGCTGTGAGATGAGATTCTCTTGGGTCAGATTGATATCTGGCACACAAACATACTGAGAATTGGATGTTAGGTCTTGATGCAAGGAGATACATCAGTGACCCAATCATTCCTCTGAATAGAGTCTGATTGACTGGTTTACCAGTGAGGTCATAACCAAGGTTGTTTGGTGGAACCATGGGAGTCTTGACTGAGGCACAGTCACTGAGATCATACTTCTTCAGTATGCTTCTGACATACTTCTCTTGACTGATAGAGGTTTCTTTATCAGTCTGCTTGATTTGCAATCCAAGAAAGTAAGTCAGTTCTCCCATCATGCTCATTTCAAATTTCTTTGCCATCAGTTTTTCAAACTGTTTGCAAAGTTTGTAACTTGTTGAGCCAAAGATGATGTCATCAACATATACTTGAACAAGTATGACATCATCTTTTGTCTTGCAGATAAACAAGGTGTTGTCTATCTTGCCTCTGACAAATTTGTTTTGGATCAGGAAGGCTGAGAGAGTTTCATTCCATGCCCTGGGAGCTTGCTTCAGTCCATAAAGGGCTTTGTCAAGCTTACAGACATAGTCAGGAAACTCACAACTTTCAAATCCAGGAGGCTGTTGGACATAAACTTCTTCTTTCAGTGAGCCATTTAAGAATGCACTTTTAACATCCATTTGGTACACTTTGAAGTTCATGTAGGTTGCAAATGCAAGGAAGATCCTGATGGCTTCCATTCTTGCAACTGGTGCAAATGTTTCCTCATAGTCAATGCCTTCTTGCTGGTTGTAGCCTTTGGCAACCAGTCTGGCCTTGTTTTTGATGACTATACCATTTTCATCAGATTTGTTTTTAAATACCCATTTCATACCAATGACTGTAACACCATCAGGACATTTGACTAAGGTCATCACCTTATTTCTGTCAAATTGTTCCAGTTCATCATGCATGGCTTAAACCCAACTAGGATGAGTAAGTGCTTCTTTGACACTTTTGGGTTCAATGGTGGAAATGAAATCCACAAATAGATATTCATTGGCTGAGGCTGCCCTTAGTTTAGCAGCCATGCTTCTAGTTAGCATGCCTTCAGTAGGCTCTCCAATGATGTTGACAAGTTCTATGTCCTGAGATCTAGTCCAACTGTCCTGAGGTCTAGGATACTGATTGGAACTTGTGGAGGCCTGATTGGGTAGAGGTGTAGGATCAGGTTCAGACACTTGAGAATTTTCAGGATCTTGAGTGTCTGAATGGGTTGGCTGATCACTGAGATTGTTTGGTTCCTGAGCACTTTGAACAGACTGATTTAATGTATCAGTGTTTGTTTGTGCTTCAATAAACTCAGTGATGGTTGGGTAAGGGAGGTTGTGAGGGATAATGTGATAGGAGATATCAGCATTTGCTTGATACTGAGTGGAAGGATTGTTGTCAGGATCATATTCATCAAGAGGATATCTGGATGAATCATTGATTCCTATTTCTTCCACTGAGGCATTTGAGAACCTGATAGCTTCAGTGCTCTCATCAAAGGTAACATGGAATGTTTCCTCAGTTTGTTGTCTCCTTGTGTTGAACACCCTGAAGGCTTTTGAGACAAGGGAATACCCTAGGAAGTATCCATCATCAGCTTTGGCATCAAATTTCCCTAAGTGATCCTTGTGATTATGAATAAACACAGGACACCCAAAGACATGAAAGTAGCTGATGTCAGGGATTCTTCCCTTGAATAACTCATATGGAGTTTTGTTATGTCTCTTAATAATGGTGGATTTGTTCTGAGTATAACAGGCAGTTTTGACTGCTTCAGTCCAAAAATGTTTGGAGAGGACTGATCCATTTAACATTGTTCTTGCAGCTTCAATGAGTGTTCTATTTTTCCTTTCAGGCACACCATTTTGTTCAGGTGTGTAAGGTGAGGAAAAGTTTTGATGGATACCTTTCTCATCACAGAAACTTTCAAGTTCATGGTTCCTGAACTCTGTCCCATTGTCAGTCCTAATCTGTTTGACTTTGATGTCATTCTGATTTTCAATGTTCCTGACAAAGGACATGATAGTTCCTGCTACCTGACTCTTTTTGGTCAGGAAGTAAACCCAAGTGTATCTTGAGTATTCATCCATAATGACCAGAGTATACTTCTCATGATTAATAGATCTAGGACTGATGGGCCCAAAGAGATCCATATGAAGAAGGTATAGGCAGTTCCTGATGGAAAAGTTGGTTTTGGTTTTAAAGGATGCTCTCTTGTGTTTGCCTTTTTCACAAGCTGAGCAAGGTTTGTCCTTTGAAAACACAAGAGATGGTAAGCCAAGGACCTTGTTTTGTTTCACAAGATGATTTATGTTCTTGAAGTTCATATGGGAGAGTCTCTTATGCCAAAGCCAGTTGAGGGTCTCAGTGGCCTTAGCAAAGAGACAAGTTCCATTCTGAGTTAGACTGGTCATGTCTAACACATAAACATCTTGCCTTCTTGGTGCAATAAGGACAACCTCCTTGTTTGCATTGAAGATGGTTCCTTGCTTATCATCAAACTGAACTATGTACTTTGCATCACATAGTTGACTGACACTGATCAGATTATACTTAAGGCCATTTACATAAGCTATCCTAGTAAAGACTATACCATTGCAGTTTACTGAACCATACCCTTCAGTGAGACATGATGAGTTATCAGTAAATGCCACCTTGGGTCCTGGTTCCTTTACATATTTGTGCAGATATTCTTTCACACCAGTCATGCTCCTTGAACATCCACTATCTAGATGCCAAATTTGCTCCCTGACATGTCTCTGCACAAATTGTAAACTGAATTAGTTCTTTCTAGGACCCCTTTTCTTGGAGGGCTTGGCTTTAATGGCTTGCTTAAAAGTAGACAATGATTCATGGTCAGTGGTGGAGTGGACTGAGCTCCCACAAATTTTGCATTTGATAGCAGTGGATGACTCAGTAGACTGAGAGGATGGTTTGGTCATTCCTCTTCTTGCCTGAATGACCTCCTCATGTCCTGAGGTGTCATGAGTGGGATCACCACATAAGTCACAACATGTGTCCATTAGGCAATCCTCAGGGAGGTGGTCATTGAATCCACAATGAGGGCAAGGTTCAAAAGGCTTTGCCTTTTGTTTCATTTTCTGCTTTGAATCAGATGGATACTTATGAGCAACTGCTTTAAAGTTTGCCATCTTTGATGAGGCTGTGTATGATTGATGATCAGACGTTCTGTGATCTTCCTTTTTGCATATCATGCAATAAAGGATTCTATAGCAATCATCAGTGGAATGATTGGTAAAGTGACACAGCTTACATTTCAGCAGAGGTTTGGTGGGCTTTGGTTTTGGTTTGGAACTTGTGGAAGCTGATTTTGATTCCTTAATCTTAGATTTAGGAGTTTTCTCAGAAGATTCTATCTTCTCACTCAGCTTCCTGACAAGCTCAGCCAACTGATCAATTTTTGAGTCAGGGCTTTCTGTTTCAACTTCAGAAGGGACTGAAGTTGATGAGTCATCAGTATTTACTGAGACCTCAGGGGTTTGTCTTTTCAGGATTGTTTTTCCCAATCCTGATTTCTCCTTTGGAGAATGTTCAGAATAGACCAATGGTGTGAGGTTTGAGCTTGGAGAAGCTCCCTGAAGGACTTTCAGTGGTGGGAGAGGTGCAACTGATTCTGATTCTGACTCAGTGATTGACTCAGTACTACTGGGTTGATCAGTGAGTCCTAGCATACTTTTCAGAGCCTGACTTTCAGGAAGCAAGATTTTCCCAGTCTCAAAGTTGGGTAACTTACTGACTGAGTTATCCCTGACAATCCAGTCATTTGACTTGGGTTTCATCTCTTGCTCAAAAGATAAGCCAGCTGGAATAAAAGCCTTTTCTTTGTCAGTCTCACTGGGGGTGTCAGTGAGTTGGTCTCCTCCTATGATTTTCTTATTTTCACTAGGAATTAGATTGACAGATTCATAGACTCTTGGGTTCTTTTTAGTCCAGCTTTCTATGACAGCCTTTTCTTTGTTAAGTTCATTTTGAAGGGCTTGATTCTTTTTCAAAATCTCAGTGTTTTGAATTTGTAGTGTGACAACTTCTAACTTGGTTTGTTTAAGTACAAGTAATTCATCTCTACATTTATTCAATTCTAACACAAGATTATTATATTTTGAAAGCAAATTCAGCCTTTGTTCTTCTACAAACTTAAGATCTACAGAAATATAGTTCAAATAAGACTGCCAATCAGAATCATCATCCATAGAAAGTAAAATGTTTACCTTCTTCATTGTGATGTTGACCCATTCTCCATTTCTAGCATGGCTCTTTCCAACAGCCAGCTGATCACCATCAGAAAGTGCCATCAGTGCACTCACATGAACTTCTTCATCATCAGAGACCTCTTCTTCATGCCAGTCATAAGCTTCAGCCATAAGGACCTTGTTCTTGGTCTAAACAGGTTTGGGAGCCTGAGCCTGAGAGACTGAGGGAGTGGCCTCAAGAAGAGCAAGCTTAGCTTTTGCTTTCCTATACTTAGTTTCAAAGTCTTTTTGACTACTTTGAGAGGTTTGAGAAGACTGAAACATTTTAGGTTGAAACTTGCTAGTTCCTGAAGAAGAACTGTTTCCAGAAAATTTGTAAGAAGGTTCTGAGGTTGTTTTTTAATAACAGTCTTTAGCAAAATGACCCTTTTTACCACATTTAAAACATTCAGTGGTCTCATTAGCTTTAGCTTTTGAAAAGTTTGACTGATTTCTTTTGATAAACCGTTTTGAATTTGCAAGGAGTGCCCTTTCTTGGAATTCCAAGTGTAAGTCATTTAGGTACTCCTCACAGGTTCTATCATCAACCTCATCATCAAAATCCTCTTGAAAATCCTGCACAATACCATTAGAATAAAAGGCAGTTGATATGGGTGAGGAAGTCGGGCCTTTTTGGTCTCAAGAGCTTTCTTTGAGTCTGGGTATCTCCTTGAGATTAAGTTGTCTTCATAGACAAACTTCCCATAGATCTCAGTAAGCTCAAGGGTCTGAATGTGATTTGCATTCCTAAGGCCCTGAGAGAAGTTTAGCCACTTCTCAGGGAGACTGTTGACAAAGCCAACATTGATCTCATGCTTAGACAAAACTACACCATCATTGGACAACTCATTTATTAGGGTCTTGTACCTGGTATAGGTCTGAGAGAGACTTTCAGAGTCTTTGGCCCTGAAAGTATTATACTCAAGTTTAAGATCCATGATCCTATTTTCCTTGGTATCTGAGGGACCTTCGAAGCTATTAACCAAGTCAAGCCATGTTTGTTTGGCTGTGGTACAGTTAATGACTGATTCCATTATATCGTCAGGAAGACAAGATATAATGATGCTTCTCAGGCGCTGGTCTTGGTTGACCACCCTTCTCTCATCAATAGTCCACTGAGCTTCAGGTTTGATTAAACCTTCAGCAGTTTTTGGTACATAGGGACCTTCATTGATACAAGTGATGTAGTATGGTTCCATACCAGTCAAGTAGCAAAGCATGCGCTTTTTCCACTTGCTAAATTTTCCAGCTTCAAGTCTAGGAGCAACAACCTAATAGCTACCTCCCTATTTATCGACTAGCTGGGGTACATTGATATCAGCCATAGTAGGATCTTGGTTTTAAAAACCTTGAGCACTCTTAGTTTTGAAAAGATTTTATAAACCAGAGGCTCTGATACCACTTGTTGTTCCCGTTACACTTATAGAAATAACTACAAAGTTATCCTAATCGTGTACTAAGACTGATATAATGTAATGATTAATTTTACCAAATAAGTAATAACGTAAAGATAAAACAACAAAGGTTTTTCAACGTTTAAATTCTTATTAGAAATTAATCAAAAGAATCTATTACCCAAGTGTTTTGCAGAATAAACACTTGGGGTTGAATAGACAAGGTATGGTGTTCTCCTCTCTAAACTCAAGCTGTCCTTGAGTGACAACAAAAAGACCCACTGAGCTATCTCAGGGATGTGTTGTTCTTTGGAGGAGAAAAGTGGTTTTGTGAAAGTCTAAGCTTTTAATGCACAAAACTTATCCCACTTTTCTCCCCATCTATCCTATTTATACACAAGTATAAAAGAACAACCCGTGACTAAAAGTACAAAAGGAAAACCTAGTCTAGTCTGACAAAAGTACTACAGTCTTTTGTCAGTTCCAAGAATCTATTTTGGGATGGCCATAAAGAAGCTTTCCAATTGTCAGATATAACACTTCACATCCTTAAGCCATATAAGGTAAGTTTGCTTTGGCGGCGATAAGACTCATCCTTATCTCCTTTAAACTTTCCCGCTCGATCCCGCCTTTCTTTCAGGCTATAGATTCAGTCTTGGTCTTCAGTCTTTAGTCATCAGTCTTCATTGTTGTGAGGAGACTGAGGGGTTCAGTGAGCTCTTGTCAGTACTCACTGAACCCATCATCTTCTTCTTTGGCTTAAGTCACACTCACGGAGTCCCGCCTTCCTGAGGAGTGAATCCTTCTTCTTGAATTCTCCTTAAGCTTCTTGAAGATGACTCACTGAGTTACTGTTCACTCAGTGACTTGAATTGTTCTCGGTTGATAAACACTTGGCTTAATTTGTTTTCAAATCCTGTTTAAGATAATTGGGTATTTACGAACCCAACATGCACGTTTAGTCCCTGGCCAGGGACCAAAACGGAACTGCCAGGGACCAAAACGGAACCAAGGTTTCCCCACAGGGAGGCCGCCTGCACTTTCAAAAAGTCAGGGACTAAACCTGCAATCTGGGCAAACCACATGGACCATTTCTGCATTTTACTCTATCATTTATTAAAAAAAGATGATGACAATGAGCTAGTGTATATAAACTTGGATATAAGTCATGTGATGAAAAATGTGTGTAAGAACTAGTCAGAAAAGTGTAACTAGGAATGGGAAAGAGTCGGTGTGTGTTTGTTTTATTAAGATGTTTTAGTTCTGAATTTGACTACCATATCTTACCAGTAAGAGGTGGCTAGAAAGTTTAAATCTGAACGAAATAATCTTGTTTGTTTTTTTATAATTGTCCGAATGATTTTAGGTACTCGTTTCTGCAATTTATTTAAATAACTTATGTAAATATGAAATAAGACTTTTTATCATAAATATAACATAGTTAATAAACCATCAAATATATTATATTAACACGAGTCTTCAATCTCTTATCGAGTAAGAGGCAGTAAGACAAGTCCTACGGCTCTTACTCAGTAAGATGTTATATGTCTAACTAGTCTGACTCAAAAGAAAAAAACAAACAAGCAAAATGTCTGACCACCTCTTACTGCTAATAGTAAGAGGGCTAGTAAGATTGTTTTTATAAAAACAAACACACCCTCTGTGTATGATCTTGGGTAAGAGTCACGTCATTTATTGAAAAATATAAAAGAGTTTGTGTATAAACTTGACAAATTGAAATCTTGTGACAAATGTCAAAAGAAAAAGAGAAAGAGTAATTGTATAGAATTATATAATCGGCTTGTCATTCATCTATTGGCAATGAAGATGAGTTAGTGTTTAAACTTGGATAAAAATATAATCATTGCATTGGAAATCTAGTAGTGTGTGATTTTGGTTAAAGCCATTTAAACTTTGATGAACTTTATGTATAAACATGATGTTTTGTAGTATAATTTGAGTATGGAGGTGATGAACTATTCACCATATTCCACAAGCACTTGCACCAAAATCGATAAGAAAAAACACTAAACTATAAATCGATGTTACCAGGAGGAGGTGATTTGAGATTAGAGTCTAGTAGATATAACCTTTAGTCTTTATACAAGTTATTATATGCATCTCAAAATTTGGAGGGGAAATGAGAAATCATGTTATGAGAAAAGTTGGTAATGGTAAAACAATGTTCTTTTGGCATGATAGATGGTGGGAAGGTGGAGTTATTAGTGAAATGGTGACCAATGATATTGTTAATAGCACTCATTCGGATGGTAAAGACAAAGTAAGTGATATGGTTGAGAATGGTAAGTGGAAATTGTAGGATGAATGGAACAAGAGATGTCCAATTATGCAAACAGTGTCTGTACCAGTGTTGAGAAGTGAGAAATGCCATTATTCAAGTACAACATGGAAGGTGATGAGGAACATAATAAAGCAAAATGAAATGTCATGCAAATGGTCTGAGGTGCTGATGAAAATGGTGGAATTACCTTGCAATAAGTCCATAATGAGCATTGTGAGAAGAATTGTTGTTACTGCTTGTGTCTATCACATATGGAATGAAAGGAAAAGAGGCTGTTTGGAAATGTGAGAAGAAATGACTAAGAGCTAATGCCAGTGATTAATAACTGTGTTAGAATGAAACTTGCTACTCTGACTGTGAAGAACTCAAAAACAGATTGCAGAAGTGAGCAAGATTTGGCAATCTCTATGATGCGCGTGATGTGTCGTTGCGGTTTAGCAGTTTTAATGCCTACTCAAGTTTTAAATTTATATTTAGCCGACTTATCAATAACACACACACTTAACGAGCAGTGTACCCGGTCAGTATGAAGATAATGGTAAGTAGAGTGTCGATCACTAAGAGTGGAACGTATTATCTCGTTATTCTAATCAGTATTTTAATATCCTAACGCAAGGGGGTTTCAGCCTGAGAGACTGGCACGGTTTGTTTGCAATTAAATAATAAAATAAACCAATAGGCACGAATTAGCAAGTAGCACACACGTACACAGATAGATACTTGAGACAATAAGAGGGCTGTCCTTATGATTAAGTAGATTGTCACTTGTTTTATTGATAGCCTTATATGAAGTGTATGTAGTTAACCCTTTCTCGTTGGTCCTAATCTTATCGGCGAGTAAACCCTTAATGATTACTTATGTCTAAAAGTTATTCCTAAGTGATCAATTTAGTAATAACCGTGGGAGCCACATTATGTCCCACAGTCAAATGCCCGCAAGCCACTAATAGACACAGAGGTTATCAATGCACTAATAAGTAGTAACCAAAGACATCAACATATAAACTTTAATTGATGGGAAAGCAAGTATTAAAGGGAGTGCAATCTTTCGTTGTCACATTACACAAGCCACCAATCCTGATGAATTAAAGTTTGCTAACACAATAAAACAAAACTACTTAATGAATTAAACACATGCAGCACCTTCTTACAGCTCTTGTATCTTTGATTTGGGTGTGTCTTGTGCTGCCTCCTTGACTGAATTCGTCCTAGGTTTCTCTTGTTCGGACTTAGGTTATAATATAATGCCTCCGAAATTCGTCTGGCTTTGGGGTATTTATAGTTTCTGTCTGAGGGAAGATGCGGCGCATCTAGTAAGTAGATGCGGCGCATGTACTTAACTTCGCGTGGGGTCCAAGATTATAATATTCAGGAATATTCGTACACCGCCAGAAGATGCGGCGTAACTCCATGATTAGATGCGGCGCATGTCCTCTTGTATCTTGGATCGTATCTGGTGATATCTTGATAGAGATGCGGCGCATGTCATGAGTGAGATGCGGCGCATCTGGAGCAAATTAGTCTTGATCTTCTTCATTTCAGTAGACTCTTAACTTTATGCATGTTTTGCTCCATAATCAGTCCAAAATTGCTAAGTTTCACCAAATGCTTGTTTTTACCTGAGAATTACAAAAGTAAACGATTAAGTATCAATCCTCATACATAATATAGTAAAACAAGTCAAATTAATAGGATAAATGATAGTAATAAAATGTACTTATTTGAGTTCATCAAATATCCCCCCACTTGAACTTTACTTGTCCCCAAGTAAACCTTAGATTAAATCTTATGAAAATGTATCCTAAAAGATGTTAGGATTTATTTTTATATTTAAGCATGTATTCGTTTATTTCATAATCACACAACTAAACACTTAACGAATTAGAAGTAAAATAAAATAAGTTGATAAAAGCAAATCTAATCGTTTAACTGTCCAGTCGCGACGAATATTCTATCATAAGCTTGGCAAGTATACACATCTCCACCACTAAAGCTAAGGAATAACAAGTCTAAAGCGGCAAAAAGGGTTTTTAGGCTTAAGGGTTAATTATTCTCTTTTCACTATCGATCTCAAATTCCAGAAAAGGCGACAAAATCACAAATACATGATCGAATCCACGAACACGATACTTGCAATTGCTCAAATCCTTAACTCGAATAGGCTAAAGATAGGTCCAAACTTCACCAATAATAATATATCAAAAAGGGCGACAAAATCATAAATACATAGCCGAATCCACGACTACGATACTTAAGATTGCTCAAATCCCTAATCTCAATAAATCAAAGGTTTGGTTGGATAAAGAATAATGAAGGGCATGGATAAAATTTGGGATATAAATTGGTGTAAAAATAAAAAATAAACAAAACAAATAAATTAAAATCCTAAGTGTGGTTAATCACTATCCCAACCATCCCATGAATAAGACTCATATCGTCGAATAACTCACGCTTTAACACTTGAAACACACGCTTTAGGTAGACACGAATTATACTCAACAAGATCTTAATCAAAGAATAAACCTTAATTGGCGTTCCCATAACTGCCAATTCCCATTCAATCCATAAATATAGTACAACAAATAGTGGCCATATGAACCACTTACATAACTTTACATAAGTTGGTTAAAATAAACTTCCAACTTTTCTTTCTTTCTTTTTCTTTTCTTATTTTTTTGATTTTTTTTTTTTTTTTTTTAACTTGAAACATAAACATAGATGTGTAAAATTTCACCACATCACTATAACTTTCTTTCCGGATAATTTTTCCATACTTTTCATAACTTCAGAAATAATGGTAATAGTGAAAGTAGTAAACACACGAAAAATAAACTCAAAGATATACAATATTTACTTTCACTCCAATTGCATTGTGCAATTTCCCGACCTAACCAAAGATAATGAATTACGCACGCGAACACAGGTAATGTAAGGAAACACACTTTGCCTATAGCAATTAACCAACCACGGATTCTAATCTACAGGGTAGGCTAAGGTGTAAGGGTGTAACGAAACATTTTAAACATAGGTGTAAGAAACGAAAGGAATGGCTCTGAGTGTTTTTCTAGGGGTATCTTACTCTAAAAATGAGAGTAACAAAAGGTTTATACGGGGGTTAACTAACCAGTGTAGTTAGTTAATAACACATAACATATAATAGGCTATTTGGGTGTAATCCTAGAATTTTACCAATTTAGACAAGTCATTCCAATTATATAAATAATACTCATTATGGTGGTCTCGAATAGTATACAAGCCAAGTTCTAAAGTTTACAAGTCACCGACACACTCATAGATTTGTGAATTTTGAAAAATCACAATTTTTGAAAATAACGTCATGTGTGCAGCTATGCAACTTAGATCTTAAACAAAAACATGCTAAAAAATTTTAAGTTTGATATATTAAGCACATTTTAAGCATAATTTTTGAAAAAGTTTAGGACAAGTAAATGTTAAGGGTTCTAATTCTCCAATCCCCCCACTTAAGTTAAACAACGTCCTCGTTGTTTGTATAAAAGGTTAAAAACTGGAAAATAAAAGAATTAGAACAGGAAAACTCCCCTGAGATTTGCTCGGTATGATCCTCCATTAGTATAAGAGCAAAAATCATCTTTCTTGTGGATTAGAACGTTAAAGCTTCATACTTGATGTATCCACAGGAAATCCAGGAAACTATAATACCACCAACACTTTAAAACACACCTAAGATAAGAAAGGTTCAAGCTTGCATAATACATTAGTAGTTAGGAAAAATAAAACTTAAAAATTAAAAATGAAAATCATCAGGTCAGTCGATGCGCCGTATCTTATGGAAGAAGATACGCCGTATCGAGCCTGGAATTAATACGGATCAGAATAAAGATGCGCCGCATTAAAAATAAACTGATAAATAGTTTTAAAGTCGAAAATAAAAATGCAGAGAAATAAAATAAGATATGACCATTGCAGGAGATGCGTCGCATCTCAGAATTGAGATGCGTCGCATCTCAGAATTGAGATGCGCCGTATCCTCATGCGGGCCTGACTGACTCGACACAGAAAACAGAAAAAGATAAATCTTCCGGGTTGTCTCTCCCGGTAAGCACTTGTCTTTATTCCAGAGTCTTCAAGTTAGACTCACGTTCAGCTCTTTAATCCAATACTTCAGGTTCAAACTCCACCACCTCGTTCTCATTATCCTCAATTTTATTATCAAAGTATTTCTTCACACGTTGCCCGTTCACTTTGAATATATAACCATTTTTATCGCATATTTCAATAGTTCCGTATGGATACACTTTCTTGACAACGAACGGTCCCGTCCATCTTGATTTAAGTTTACCAGGATACATCTTTAATCTGGAATTAAACAGTAGCACTTTCTCTCCAATAGTAAACGTTTTATCCCCACGTAACCTCGAGTCATGCCATCTTTTAGTTCTTTCTTTGTAGATCTTAGTATTTTTGTAGGCCTCATCTCTTAGTTCATAGAGTTCATTAAGTTCCATGAAACGGTTCTTCGTTGCAGCTTCCATATCCATATTACAATTCGTCAAAGCCCAATATGCACTTTGTTCAATTTCGACCGGTAGGTGGCATGCTTTTCCGTATACAAGACGGAATGGAGTGCATCCCGTTGGTGTCTTATAGGCTGTACGGAATGCCCATAAAGCATCATTTAACTTGTCAGACCACCCTTTAGGATTATACCCAGTCGTTTTTTCAAGAATTCGTTTTATAGCTCTATTGGTTACTTCAGTTTGACCATTTGATTGAGGATGGTATGCGGTGGAAACCCTATGATATACTCCATATTTTTGCAAGGCTTTTCCCAGATGGTGATTACAAAAGTGTGTTCCCCTATCACTAATCAATGCTTTAGGAATTCCAAACCTAGAGAACAAACTTTGCAAAAATTTAAGTACTACCTTGCTGTCGTTTGTTGGAGAAGCTTGCGCTTCGACCCATTTTGATACGTAATCAACAGCAACCAAAATATATTTATTACCTTTAGATTCAGGAAACGGTCCCATGAAGTCTAATCCCCATATGTCGAAAACTTCACATACATGGATATAATTTTGCGGCATTTCGTTTCTTGATGTAATATTTCCGGATCGTTGACACGCATCACATCCTTTTATATAATCTTTCGCATCCTCTAACATCGTGGGCCAATAAAATCCCGCATCCAGGATCTTTCTTCTTGTGATGACTGGACCGTGATGTCCCCCTGTTGGCCCTGAATGGCAATGTGCCAATATTGCTGCGATGTCATCACCGTCTACGCATCTTCGTATAATATTGTCAGGACATAATTTAAAGGCATAAGGTTCATCCCAAATATACTCGTTAGCGCGAGTTATAAACCTTCTTTTCTCGTCGGATGTTAGCCCTTTTGGAATTTCATTTGCAACAATAAAGTTTATAAAGTCGGCATACCATGGTCCATTATTATTGCTCTTAATTCCTACCATCATAAGGTGTTCATCAGGAAAGTCATCAGCTATTTCCCTTTCGTCAAGCACCTCCATATCAGGGTTTTCAAGTCTAGATAAGTGGTCAGCAGCTAGATTCTCGGCACCCTTTTTATCTTTAATTTCAATATCGAATCCTTGGAGCAATAAAACCCACCTAATAAGCCTTGGCTTGGCATCCTGTTTATTGAACAAATACTTCAAAGCAGAATGGTCAGTGTAAACCATAGTTTTTGACAATATAAGATATGATCTAAATTTATCGAATGCAAAAACTACTGCTAAAAGTTCTTTTTCCGTGGTGGTGTAGTGTTCTTGGGCATTATTCAATGTTTTGCTAGCATAATAAATTGGCTTAAATTTCTTATCTATCTTTTGGCCAAGTACGGCTCCAACAACATAATCACTAGCATCACACATTAGTTCAAAAGGCAGATTCCAATCAGGCGAAATTATAATGGGTGCAGAAGTTAGTTTTTCTTTAAGTATATTAAATGCCTTTTTGCAATCTTCAGAAAAATCAAACTTTGCATCCTTTAGCAACAATTGGGTCATAGGCCTAGATATTTTTGAAAAATCCTTTATGAATCTACGATAAAATCCAGCGTGCCCTAAAAAACTTCTAACGCCTTTTACGTTAGTGGGGTAAGGAGTTTAGCAATTACATCAATTTTAGCTTTATCGACTTCTATACCTTTCCCAGAAATCTTATGTCCTAACACAATTCCCTCTCTAACCATAAAGTGACATTTTTCCCAATTAAGAACAAGGTTAGTTTCTTCACACCTAGCAAGCATTTTATCAAGTTTAAAGAGACAATCACTAAATGAGTTACCGAACACCGAGAAGTCGTCCATGAAGACTTCCATAAAGTCTTCTACCATATCATGGAAGATAGCCGTCATACAACGTTGGAAAGTAGCAGGGGCGTTGCATAGTCCGAACGGCATTCTCCTATAGGCGAAGGTTCCATAAGGGCAGGTGAAAGTCGTCTTCTCTTGATCCTCTGGGGCAATGGGTATTTGGAAGAAACCTGAAAAACCATCCAAAAAACAATAATAATCATATCCTGATAGTCTTTCTAACATTTGATCAATAAATGGAAGAGGGAAGTGATCTTTTCGCGTAGCATCATTGAGTTTGCGGTAGTCGATGCAAACTCTCCATCCGGTAACAGTTCTTGAAGGGATTAGCTCATTGTCATCATTGAGTACTACCATCATTCCTCCCTTTTTTGGTACAACGTGGATAGGACTGACCCATGAGCTGTCGGAAATTGGGTAGATAAGTCCGGAGTCAAGTAACTTTACGATTTCATTTTTCACCACATCTTGGACTTTTGGATTCAAACGCCTTTGAGGTTGGATAGTTGGTTTGAATTCATCCTCCATAAGGATTTTATGTGTACAAAATGACGGGCTAATTCCCTTAATATCAGACATACTCCACGCTAATGCTCCTCTTCGTTTATATAGTACCTGCAAAAGAGACTCTTTTTCTTTTGGCGTTAAGTCAGATGCAATAATAACGGGTGAATTAGTATTTCTGTTTAAATAAGCATATTCCAAAGTAGAAGGAAGATCCTTAAGCACAGGTTTAACATTATCAATTTCAGTAACACTAGCGGAATAAACCTGTTCATTAATTATATCGCTGCTGTCATCAGATAGATGCGCCGCATCGAGGTTTTCGATGCGCCGCATCGCGTTACATACAGCAGAGTCAGCAGCAGAATTATAATCAACAGTATTCTCATCTACTTGATCTTCTATAGCAATTGCGTTTTCTAAATTTTTAAGCAGAAAAGAATCAAGCAAATTATTCTTTAACAATTTCTGAGTAAATTGATTAATCGTATCATCAGAAACATCGATGTTATAGCATTCATCGTCATCGGATTCATCTTTACTCATAGATTGTTCCATGTTAAACTCAACCTCATCTTTCCCTATGGTAAAAGTTATCCTTTTATTAAAAACATCAATTATGGCCCTAGCAGTGGCTAAAAATGGTCGTCCTAATATTATAGGAGTTCTAGAATTTTTAGGCATATCAAGGATAACGAAGTCGATAGGTAATTCAAATTTATCAACTTTTATCAATATATTTTCCGCTATTCCTAATGGGTATTGTATGGACCTATCAGCTAGTTCTAAGCACATCCTAGTAGGTTTTGGTTCACCAAGACCTAATTTATCATACATAGAAGAGGGCATAAGACTTATACTAGCTCCTAGGTCGGCTAAGGCATTTTCAATATGCAAATTTTTAATTTGACAAGGAATAGTGAAACTCCCTGGATCTTTTTCTTTAGACGGAAGTTTATTAAGCAATGCCGCTGAGCTTCTTTTCCCCATTGTTATGGTGCAAGCCTCTTCGAGTTTAGACTTGTTTGTAAGCAAGCTTTTCAGATATTTGGCGTATTTTGGCATTTGCACTAGGGCTTCCATAAATGGTATGCTTAGCTGCAGCTGCTTGAGATTCTCCAGGAATTTCTTTTGATAGGCATCTTCTTTCTCTTTCCTTACCCTATGTGGGAAAGGTGGTGTTGATCGTTTAGATTCAACAGAAGGTTCTCTTCTAATTACAGGTTCTGGATCAGTCTCTTTTGGTTGCTCTTGCTCGGGTGATAAAGATTCAGGGGAAATTTTTTTGGTACTGTCATCCTCGGGTGTCTCTCCGATTTGAAAGGTTGACTTTCCGCCTCTGGTTGTAATTCCTTTCAGATCGTGCCTTACCAAAAGAACCTTGTTAAGCACTGTTGACAATTGGTGCACTTCAATTGCCAAACCATTGATCATCTTGTTTTGTTCCTTTAGTAACAGCTCATGACTGCCTTTGAATTCAGTGATAAAGTTCCTTGCTTCATGATGTTCTTGTTCATTGGCTTGAGCGATTAGTAATGCAAACTCTTCCATAGTAAGGTTTCTTTGGGGTCTTCCGAACCAGTTAGGGAAAATATCGAACATTGTTCCTGAAAATTAAGAACAAGAAGATTTCAAAGTAAAAGCTTTCTAGTATAAGGGTAAGTCAGAATATTTTCCGTTCGGAAATTAGAAAAGAATAAAAGTTGCTGATATCTGCAGATGATGCGCCGTATCCAAAGAGTTGGATACGCCGTATCTTATAATCGTTAAAATTTAATCAGACTTTATTCAGAAAATAGATACGCCGCTTTAGAATTTAAGAATGCGCCGTATCGAATTAAATAATCAAAAACCAGCTTATCTAATTAAAATTAAATGCGTCGTATTAACGAAAGTTAATGCGCCGTATTTTCGTTACGTTTAAAAATAAATATCGATTTTTGATTCAGTAAAATGTGCCGTATCGACAGAGATCGATACGTCGTATCTGTTTAATAATTAGCAAACTGTTTTTAATTAAAATAATAGATACGCCGTATCTACGAAAGCAGATGCGTCGTATGGCGTTAACGTTTAGAAAAATTTTTTTTATCAAAAACAGATACGCCGTATCTGCTAAAGCAGATGCGTCGTATTACTTTATCGCTTTTAAAAAAATTTCGTATTAAAAACAGATACGCCGTATCTTGGGGAAAAGATGCGTCGTATCGAATTAATTAAACGCGTTGTATTTTTAAAAATTAAACGCAATACGCCGTATCTGAGAGATCAGATGCGCCGTATCGTTTGATTTAGCACAGTACAACGATAGCAGAACAGAATAAAATACGAAAAATAAAAACAAAAATAAAAACACACAAACAAAAATAAACAAACAAAAATAAAAGAAAACAATTAACACACAATACAACAAATATGCAAAATAATACAATGATGCAATTAATCTAATAAAAAGAAAAACCTAATTAAAATACTAATCAAATTAACAGATAATAACAATTCACTCCCCGGCAACGGCGCCAAAAACTTGATGCGCGTGATGTGTCGTTGCGGTTTAGCAGTTTTAATGCCTACTCAAGTTTTAAATTTATATTTAGCCGACTTATCAATAACACACACACTTAACGAGCAGTATACCCGGTCAGTATGAAGATAATGGTAAGTAGAGTGTCGATCACTAAGAGTGGAACGTATTATCTCGTTATTCTAATCAGTATTTTAATATCCTAACGCAAGGGGGTTTCAGCCTGAGAGACTGGCACGGTTTGTTTGCAATTAAATAATAAAATAAACCAATAGGCACGAATCAGCAAGTAGCACACACGTACACAGATAGATACTTGAGACAATAAGAGGGCTGTCCTTATGATTAAGTAGATTGTCACTTGTTTTATTGATAGCCTTATATGAAGTGTATGTAGTTAACCCTTTCTCGTTGGTCCTAATCTTATCGGCGAGTAAACCCTTAATGATTACTTATGTCTAAAAGTTATTCCTAAGTGATCAATTTAGTAATAACCGTGGGAGCCACATTATGTCCCGCAGTCAAATGCCCGCAAGCCACTAATAGACACAGAGGTTATCAATGCACTAATAAGTAGTAACCAAAGACATCAACATATAAACTTTAATTGATGGGAAAGCAAGTATTAAAGGGAGTGCAATCTTTCGTTGTCACATTACACAAGCCACCAATCCTGATGAATTAAAGTTTGCTAACACAATAAAACAAAACTACTTAATGAATTAAACACATGCAGCACCTTCTTACAGCTCTTGTATCTTTGATTTGGGTGTGTCTTGTGCTGCCTCCTTGACTGAATTCGTCCTAGGTTTCTCCTGTTCGGACTTAGGTTATAATATAATGCCTCCGAAATTCGTCTGGCTTTGGGGTATTTATAGTTTCTGTCTGAGGGAAGATGCGGCGCATCTAGTAAGTAGATGCGGCGCATGTACTTAACTTCGCGTGGGGTCCAAGATTATAATATTCAGGAATATTCGTACACCGCCAGAAGATGCGGCGTAACTCCATGATTAGATGCGGCGCATGTCCTCTTGTATCTTGGATCGTATCTGGTGATATCTTGATAGAGATGCGGCGCATGTCATGAGTGAGATGCGGCGCATCTGGAGCAGATTAGTCTTGATCTTCTTCATTTCAGTAGACTCTTAACTTTATGCATGTTTTGCTCCATAATCAGTCCAAAATTGCTAAGTTTCACCAAATGCTTGTTTTTACCTGAGAATTACAAAAGTAAACGATTAAGTATCAATCCTCATACATAATATAGTAAAACAAGTCAAATTAATAGGATAAATGATAGTAATAAAATGTACTTATTTGAGTTCATCAGCAAGATTTGGCAATCTCTATGAATAAAATAAAGATTGAGGAAATTCTTGTGCAAAAATGGGATAATAGCCTTCTTGGATAAAGGTTAAAAGTGGATAAGGGGGTGTTTGGATTTATGACTAGTAAGGCAGATGGCTAATATCTTGAATCCTTCCTTGACTAGTCAATTGGAGTCTATGAGCTCATGTGTGTGGGTGGATGGAACAACACCATGGCTTGTGGATTGACAATTTGTACTAGGAAAGTATGGGTTTCATAAAGTAGTTTCCTGTTGTGAAGTTGGAATTTGGTCCAGCTACTGCTGATGTAGTTAGACTGATCCAAAATTGATGGATACTTAGAACCAATGCTGGATTCTAAATGGTCTTTGCATATCTCAGTTAGGAGATAATACTGCAGTGATGATTTTCATGATGTTGCAAACTATATGGTTTAAACCATTGATGAAGCGAAAAGTGTACCGCTTTTAGGGGGTCATTTAAGCCCTAAATCGTATTTATTTGATCAAATATTGCCCTAAATCGTTCCTTTTGTCATTTTAGGTACTTTGGAGAAGAAATCTGGAAAAGGAAGCATTTTGGACGTTTTTGGAGCATAAAAGTGAAGAAAACGACAAAGTCTCCAAAGCTGCTGGAAAAGTACACGTGACGGCGTCAAGGATTGCTCCTGACGGCGTCACGGCTTGGAAAAAGAGGTGGATATAACAAATACACGTGACGCGCCAGAAAGTTTTACAATGGAAGTCTGACGGCGTCACCCTTTAAGGTGATCAAGGCTGTCACGGTCTAAGTTAAAGAGAGACGGCGTCAAGCACAATTGTGATGGCGTCAACCCTTGACGCGCCAGAGTGGATTTTGGAGGATTAAAGAGGGACGGCGTCAGGAAGACCATCCGGGAACCCTAGCCGCGGCGAGGTGACGGCGTCACCTCCTACAACGTGACGCCGTCAGCCCCTAAATTCTATATATAGTTTTGCAATTTTTAGTCATTAGTGTGCAACTTTGTGAGGAGAAACCCTAAGACGAATTTTCTGCCATTTTTAAGGGTTTTATACCCTTGGATCTCCCATATTTAATTGAAGATAAGTAATCAATTAATCATTCAATATGTCTATGTGTTGTTTGATTATATCTTGTTCTTGTCTTTTAATTAACATGCTAGGCTAGATTTATCTTGTGTTTGCTTAGATCTAATGAAACCTAACTATTGATTATTGGTTGTTGCTGTGTTATTAATTGTATTGGATGATTGTTTATCGATGTTAGGCTTAAGAAAACTGGCTAACCTCCTATACGGTAACTTGCTTGAACGTCTTAAGAAACATGAACCAATGCGTACTAAGGTTTTTATGGTTGTATTTAATGCATGAGCGAATTCTAGTGATCCCATGTTAGGAGCTTCTTAGCCGGCTCGACATAGGAGTGAAGTAGGAGCTTATAGAGTTGGGGAAGTATGTACGCCACCCAACGATTGGTATTAAGGAATACACCCATCATCCACGCAATTAATACACACTAATCAACCGGTAAAAGATAGTTAGGGAGTAAGGAAATCTAAGTAAACACATTTCTCTCCATATAAGTTTCACAACCTTTTCATTTTCAGTTATTTTATTTTATTTGCATTTGTAGTTATTTGGGTTAGTTGACTAGCAACTAATTCCGCCCACTCCTTCAAACCCGAGATTTTACTTGCTTTTATAAAAAATATAAAAAATACAAAAAGAATCTTCCCTCACCCTTAGACCTATTAGAGTAGTTTTTCAATCCTAACGACACTATTCCCCTAGAGAACGATCAATCCCCCGGTACTTGCCACTACGCTATACTACATCGGTCAGGTACACTGCCTGGTGGGGATTGCAAGTCTCTTGAGATCCCTCGAGAGGTAAAACCTGTTGTAAGGTCGCAAAACCACGCATCAAGTTTTTGGCGCCGTTGCCGGGGAATAGTTATTGTTTAGGTTGAATTTTTATTTTATTAGGTCTACTCACTAGATTCCTTTCTAGTGAGATTTTTATTTTATTTTTCTAGGTTTTCTCTAGTCTATCTATTTTCTTCGTGCTTTTGTTCGTATAAGATTTTCATTGACTATTCAGTTTGCCATTATGGAAAACGCGAATCCACCCCTTACACCGGACGAAGTGGCTTTGTTGCGTAGCCAAATTGAGGATGAGATTAACGAGCTCTGAGAGCTCAATAGAATGATTGATATTGAGCTTCATTATGCCTTGAACAACTTAGAAACCGCCATATACTCAGATAATTACTTAGAACGTAATAATCTTACGGTTGAGGAGTTGATTGAGAAACTTGATGAAGTGAAGGTAGATCCTAGGTTGGATGATTATTTCAATGAATACCCCACTAAGGAGGAGATTGCTTACTATAACAACCTAGTTGATAACCCTTGACCACCTTTTGTTAGAATTGAACCAAAGATTAAGAGGGGTGATCCCGGGAATGTGAAGATACCATGTATGATTGGGTACCAATACGTTGAGCATGCTTACATTGACTGTGAATCCCCAACCAACGTGATGTCCTCAAGCCTTTATAGCCACATCATAAACACACCACTTGAGCCTAGGAAAGACCCCAAGTGCCCCGGCGGAGTTTGCAACTTCGTTGGAAGGATTAAGGACATGCATATCCTTGTTGGGAATTTTACCTTTGTCACCGACTTCATGATCTTAGAAGATTTGGCAAGTGTTGTTGACTGCCTCCTATCTCACGTGGTGTTAGGTAAGCCAATTATTGAAGCATCCAATTTAAAGTATGATCGTTTAAGAGGTACGGTTTAGTTTTCTAATCACATAGATAGGATCACATATAGGATGCCTTATCGGGTAAATGAATTTCGTTTTGTGCCTCGATTTGACAAGGACAACATTGGTGCGATTGAGGACATCAATGATGAGGATAAAGAGAAAGGCATGGACTATGTTTGGAATAAGAGAAGCCTTTATTTTAAAGATTGCTTGAACCAAGGACCTAAATACAAAGTTGATATGGAGGTTGTTAGGTTGATTAGAGGGGCAATTGAGAAGCAAAACAGAAAAACGTAGAACCCGTGACTTTGAGTCTAGCTACAAGACTCGTTAATAAAGAAAATCGCTTCTTGGGAGGCAACCCAAGCTTTATTTGCTTTGTGTGTTTATTTATTTGTTTGTTTGATTTTATTTTCTTCCGTATGTATGTTTAATTTTTATTATTATCAATTCATGTTCAAAACTAAATTGTGAAAATGCTTTATCTTGTTTTTAACTTCGTCTTAACTACATGTAAAGGTATTTTGCAAAAGATAAGTGTAAGGGAAATCCAAATCGGTTTATTAGAACAAATGAACATGAATCGTAACAATATTAAATTAACATACATATTAGTAATTGTTTGAGTCAAATGTTTGTATCGAGTCATAATGATGTTTTGCAGGAATTCCAGGAAGTAAGGTATAGGTTTTTCCAGAAATTTTCCGGAAACTTAACATGAGAATTCTGTCAGATCATTTCTGACGGCGTCAGGCCTCACAACCTGACGGCATCAAGTTTTAATTTTCTGAAATTTTTGAAAGTTTTGTTTTTCTACCGGAATCATAAAAAGTTTTTATTAAATCTCTAACTTATAAACTCCAGGAATCTGCAAAATAATCATTCCACAAGCATTATATCCTTATATAGATTTATCCTGCCGATGTTATGCAGGTTTTCGTGTTTGTTTTCTCAGGTTTAACAGGTTATTTTGGACAAGGAGATGTATGTGGAATCTAGCTTTTGGCGATGCATTAGTCTTGGAGCTTCTACTTTCTCTTGGAAGAAGATCTAACCATGTTACCTCTTTATCCACCAAACGAATCAGGGGAGTATTTGATTTCATTCTTTTACCTTATTTACTTTTACATCTTGTTATTTGAACATTGGGGACAATGTTCATCTTAAGTGTAAGGGGGTAAAGTACGATACTTTAGAGAATGCAATTACGCTCGATTTTTCGTTTGCTTGATGGTAGATGTGTAATAAAACTGAGAGAAATACCTGTTAGGGCAATTTTAGTGCCAAATTTAAAATTTTTTACAACATATAGGAGTGAAACTTTGATCTTAATGAGCGTCTCATGGATAGGAGTTATATGACTAGCACAAAACCGTACCACTAAAAAAAATTTCCACCCCCAAATATGTGAGGTTCGCCCCTAGAATTGGTAGGAAAAGCATTTATGCTATGATGTGTGTACCGGTAGCACTTAGATTCTAGAACTTGCGTTAGGACCATTCCGAGGCCACAAGTGAGACTACATTCGTGTAGTTAGATTTACTACATGATAAGAGGCATTAGGATTAACCCATTGTTTTACACCTGTGTTTTTGTTATAATTACATTGGCTACATTGGTCAAGTAATTCTCCCACACCCTTTGCGTTGTACTCATTTTTAGTACACGGTACCCCTAGTACACCCCTCAGAGCTTTTCTTTTCGTTTCAAACTTTAAGCATTTTACTTAAAGTAAGAATTTGTTTACACCCCACTTAAATGTACACCCAAATCGCCTTAGCCTACCTTGTATGCACTCATTTTTAGTGCATTATTGTGACAACATTTGTTTAAACCCCAAGTTAATTATCTAATTGATTACATGGTTGCTAAGTCGAGTCATATCCTTGTACATATTGTTTTGGGACGATTGGGACTCATGGGTAAAGTACTAGTGTAATGGAGTAATGGGGAAGAACAACATTATTACTCCCATTTGTGCTAAATATTTTAAAAGTACTCCAAGTGTGTCGATTATCTTAATTCGAGTCATTATAATAGTTATTTGTAAAGTTATGTAAAAGTTCAAGTGTAAGGGGAATGCAACGCCCCTACGATGTGTTATTTTGGATGGTAGGGCAAGAGTGTATGAAAAAAAAATCAAAAAAATCAAGAAAAATACAAAAAAAATGAGAAAAAGAAAAGTAGAAAAAACATACGGACTACCATCCCATTTCATTTTATGTTTATTTTATCTTTTTGTTATTTTTTTCACTAGCTTAAGTCAAGTCTAGTCTTGGCTTAGCAACGCCATATTGTACATGTAATTAATCAAGATCTTTAACTCGCCACCAGTAAAATATCCCTTATCCAACAAAACCGTGTTTATCATATCCCTACACCTAACGTTATAACCCGTTTAAAAGCCCTCTTTGATAGTTTATCTTAGGTGCTTACGCCTAGTGGAGGAGGTTTTTGATCCTTTCCCAAGCCTATGGTAATCTATTTGCTATGACAGGTAGTGAGAGATATTATTCATTTTCATTTATGAGATATACTTTTATGACACCTGAGAGATGTGAGTATCTAAACACTACTTGTGAGGTGCTAGTATGTAATCTCCGTGCTTATTATGATTAAAGTGGAACGACTATTTGTTGTAATTACTTTTATATTAGCGTTAAATGACCCCTAACTTGTATTTTGATTAGAATAAAAGCGCATTTGCTTGAGGACAAGCAAATCTCAAGTGTAAGGGTATTTGATGAAGCGAAAAGTGTACCGCTTTTAGGAGGTCATTTAAGCCCCAAATCGTATTTATTTGATCAAATATTGCCCTAAATCGTTCCTTTTGTCATTTTAGGTATTTTGGAGAAGAAATCTGGAAAATGAAGCATTTTGGACATTTTTGGAGCATAAAAGTGAAGAAAACGACAAAGTCTCCAAAGCTGTTGGAAAAGTACACGTGACGGCGTCAAGGATTGCTCCTGACGGCGTCACGGCTTGGCAAAAGAGGTGGATATGACAAATACACGTGACGCGCCAGAAAGTTTTACAATGGAAGTCTGACGGCGTCACCCTTTAAGGTGATCAAGGTTGTCACGGTCTAAGTTAAAGAGAGACGGCGTCAAGCACAATTGTGACGGCGTCAACCCTTGATGCGCCAGAGTGGATTTTGGAGGATTAAAGAGGGACGGCGTCAGGAAGACCATCCGGGAACCCTAGCCGCGGCGAGGTGACGGTGTCACCTCCTACAACGTGACGCCGTCAGCCCCTAAATTCTATATATAGTTTTGCAATTTTTAGTCATTAGTGTGCAACTTTGTGAGGAGAAACCCTAAGACGAATTTTCTGCCATTTTTAAGGGTTTTATACCCTTGGATCTCCCATGTTTAATTGAAGATAAGTAATCAATTAATCATTCAATATGTCTATGTGTTGTTTGATTATATCTTGTTCTTGTCTTTTAATTAACATGCTAGGCTAGATTTATCTTGTGTTTGCTTAGATCTAATGAAACCTAACTATTGATTATTGGTTGTTGGTGTGTTATTAATTGTATTGGATGATTGTTTATCGATGTTAGGCTTAAGAAAACTGGCTAACCTCCTATACGGTAACTTGCTTGAACGTCTTAAGAAACATGAACCAATGCGTACTAAGGTTTTTATGGTTGTATTTAATGCATGAGCGAATTCTAGTGATCCCATGTTAGGAGCTTCTTAGCCGGCTCGACATAGGAGTGAAGTAGGAGCTTATAGAGTTGGGGAAGTACGTACGCCACCCCACGATTGGTATTAAGGAATACACCCGTCATCCACGCAATTAATACACACTAATCAACCGGTAAAAGATAGTTAGGGAGTAAGGAAATCTAAGTAAACACATTTCTCTCCATATAAGTTCCACAACCTTTTCATTTTCAGTTATTTTATTTTATTTGCAATTGTAGTTATTTGGGTTAGTTGACTAGCAACTAATTCCGCCCACTCCTTCAAACCCGAGATTTTACTTGCTTTTATAAAAAATATAAAAAATACAAAAAGAATCTTCCCTCACCCTTAGACCTATTAGAGTAGTTTTTCAATCCTAACGACACTATTCCCCTAGAGAACGATCAATCCCCCGGTACTTGCCACTACACTATACTACATCGGTCAGGTACACTGCCTGGTGGGGATTGCAAGCCTCTTGAGATCCCTCGAGAGGTAAAACCTGTTGTAAGGTCGCAAAACCACGCATCAACCATTTATGCTTATCCTTCAACAACGGGAAGTATAAGTTGTTTAAGTCCATTTCAGTATATGGCCTAGTACCATGATGGCTTGTTACTATTTGCTTTGTGTAACACCCCCAAAACATCACAGCGAAAGATTGTGTCACTGGGGTATTACTTCATAGTACAAAGATTAAGTTACAGAAAACGAACTATAAATAAGACGTTTTGAAAAGTTATCATTCAATTAATAATATCAGAGTTACAAACATGAGGTCGCAAAGTATAATAATACATAAATGTTTTTAAAACATATCGAATGGTAAATGATAATATCATAAGTCTTCAAAATATGTTGTATGACTCTATGCTCTATACAACATCTATCACCTTACAGACCTGAGATAAACATGCTAAAAAGTGTCAACACAATGGTTGGTGAGTTCATAGAGTTTGTTGCAAATAAGATGTAAAACCTTTATGATTTAATTCCCATGACAAGTACATGTCAACCTAATCCTGCTACAAATCCCGCCCATACAAGACTTGTACATCTTAGGTCCACATATAAGTTCATATTAAATAACTGTAAATGTTGAATGCGTTACGAGTAGGACATATGTGTATACGATATATGCAAGTACTTAATGTATAATTGTAACCACCGGTAAATTTTCACTTGCACTAAACTAATACACATTCTAAATAAAGAATACTTATCCATTTTATACGTATATTTTTTTTTCTTTAAAGACTAAACGTTATTATTTATTCTGATCACCACTACACATTAATGTGACGTAACTCACATTCTCAATAAACGTGCTCACGCGCCGACCGACACCAACTTGCTCTATGTTTATTTCACATAAACATTTCTTATATGTCAAGTATAAAAGTTTTCAACTTTTATTTACCACTTTACGTTAATTCGTTAACGTACGATTATTAAACGTTCAAATTAAATGTATACTATCTATTAGAGTTTTCACTAAACCCTAATTTATTATAACTATGATTTTACGTAACTAAATCATAAACCCTAATGTACAACACTCCAAAGCTAATGTACAAGTTTTTAAAGCACGAAAACCTAACTTTACTTTATTTCCCGTTACAAGCCCTAAATTCACAATTCTATGATTTTATGTGATAAAATCACAAACCCTAATCTATATGTACTTGAATTTTATAAAAATAGAAATGTACAAGTCTTTCAAGCCCATGTACAAGTCCTTAATGCATAGAAACTTATTATTAATATAGATCTTAGAGTAAATTGCAGAAATGGTCCCTGTGGTTTGCCCAGATTGTAGATTTAGTCCTTGACTTTGCGAAAGTGCAGGCGGCTTCCCTGTGGGGAAACCTTGGTTCCGTTTTGGTCCCCAGCTACTAACGACGTTAAATAAATTCCGTTAGAAGTTACACGTTTAGCCCTTGTGGCCCATGACCATTGCAGTATCCATCCTTCTTTCGCAAAAAACGTCCTTGTGGTCCCTTTTTACGCGTTTTCGTCCGTTTTCACGTGTTTTCGTCCGTTTTTTTACTATTTACTCCGATTTTTTTACATTTTCATCTATTTTTTGATGTTTTCGTTTGTTTTTTACGTTTTCGTCCCTTTTTTTATGTTTTCGTCCGTTTCTTTACATTTTCGTCCGTATTTTTTTGTTTTCGTCCGTATTTATTATGTTTTTATCTCTTTTTTCTTACGTTTTTTCCGTTTTCATATGTTTTGTCCGTTTCTTTACGTTTTCATCTGTTATTTTTACGTTTTTGTCCGTTTTTATACGTTTTCGCCCGTTTTCATACGTTTTTATAAGTTTTCGTCCGTTTTTCTTAAGTTTTTGTCCGTTTTTATCCGCTTTGTCAGTTTTTGTCCTTTTTCTTATGTTTTTGTAAATTTTTTTTCATTTTTCTTACGTTTTCTTACATTTTTTCCCATTTTCATAAGTTTTTATCGGTTTTTTTTTTTTTGTCCGATTTTATTTATTTATTTTTTTGTCGGAATTTTTATAAAAAAATTAAAAAATAAAAAAAGTTCAATTTTTTTTTTTTTTTTTTTAGTTTTTAAAAAAATTCGGACAAAAATTTTGAACTCTTTTTTTTTTTAATTTTTTTAAATTCGGACAAAAAAAATCAAACAAAAAATTCGGACAAAAAAATTATTTATTTATTTATTTATTTTTTCAAAAAATTCGGACAAAAAAAATAAAATCGGACAAAAACTGACAAAGCGGATAAAAAAGGACAAAAACTTAAGAAATACGGACAAAATCGTAAGAATAACGGACGAAAACATAAGGAAACGAAAAAAATGTAAGAAAAATGGGCAAAAACATTATAAAAACGGACAAAACATATGAAAACGGAAAAAAAGTAAGAAAAAAGGGATAAAAACATAAGAAATACGGACGAAAACAAAAAAAATACAGACGAAAATGTAAAGAAACGGACGAAAACATACAAAAAGGGACGGAAACTTCAAAAAATAGATGAAAACGTAAAAAATCGGAGTAAATAGTAAAAAAACGGACGAAAACACGCGAAAACGGACCACAGGGACGTTTTTTGCAAAAGAAGGATGGACACTGCAATGGTCATGGGCCACAAGGGCTAAACGTGTAACTTCTAACAGAATTTATTTAACGTCGTTAGTAGTTGGGGACCAAAACGGAACCAAGGTTTCCCCACAGGGAGGCCGCCTGCACTTTCGCAAAGTCAGGGACTAAATCTGCAATCTGGGCAAACTGTGGAAACCGTAGAGGGGGGGGGGGTGAATACGTTTCCATTTAAAAACTTAAATCTTTTGTATCAATTACTCGATCAAGTGTGACGTAATATGAAAAGTGTCAACTAAGGTCATATAACATCTAGAGATGGTTATAGTAAACTAAAACATATGCACAATCAAACCATGGAACATACATAATCAACCATGACATAAGCAACTAGCCACACAAACATATACGCAATGCAAATATAGATATAAAGCGATAACGAATGAAATGAAAGTAAAGAGATAAGTAAGAAGGCGCAAACCGGACACGGTGATTTATAGTGGTTCGGTCACGAAGCTCCTCTTCGCCCTACTCCACTCCCCGAGTACCCAACTCGAGAGTTACTTCACTAATCAACAAACTCCCTTCAGGCGGAGAAAACCGTACACGTCGCTTAACTTGTTTTCGACACTAAGCTAGATGTCGAGTGCTAATCTTAGCTAGCACCAATCTACCACGATCTACCCGATCTACACCTTACACGTCGCTTATCCTATTTCTGACACTAAGCTAGATGTCAAGTGCTAATCTTAGCTAGCACCAATCTACCACGATCTACCCTTGATCCACATGATCAATTACACAAGCCCAATGGCTTCAAGAGATCTTCACTATCTCTTAAGATCACAATGATCTTGACTCACTCTCTCACAAAAGAAAAATAATCTTGATATATGCTATGATACAATCAAGAGTGTAACCAATGTTACAAGACCTAACAACTACAACTCTTGTATCTTCTTGGATACTTTGAGTTCTTCTCTTGCAAATGAAGAGGAACGATAACACTTTGTATCTACTTGGATACTTTGTGTTCTTCTCTTACTAATCAAGAGGGATGACAACACTTTGTATCTACTTGGATACTTTGTGTTCTTCTCTTGCTAATCAAGAGGGATGACAACACCTTGTATCTACTTGGATACTTTGTGTTCTTCTCTTGCTAATCAAGAGGAATGAAGAGGATCACTTGAATGGAGGATTGGATCACTCTTAAACAAACTAAGACTCTCCAAATGATCAAAGGAAGTCATCTAAGTGAGGAGGAATTAGACCAGAGAAAAAGGACTGGAAAAATCAAGTTGGAAGTGTGGAATGGTCCACTATTTATAGGCAAGGGAAAATCTGACTGTTACAACCCTACAGCTCCACTAAATACCCGACGGCTCCACTAAATTTAGTGGAGCCGTCCATACTTAACGGTGCCGTGGACGCTCCCTTTTTTGTCTTTAGTGGGGAAGGTTTATTTGGGGAAGTTGGAGCTGTTTTGGGGGGGAAATGACTGTTGGGAGTTTTCAAATTTATTTTTCAAAATAAAACATTTCTTTTTAATTCAAAAATAATTTGTAAAATATATTTTTGAAAAAAATGTTTTGTCACATTAAAAATGTGAAGTTTAGAAAAATATAATCCTTTGATCATTTGTCAAGTGGTAGATTTGTTTGTCCATACCTTGAGTGATTTATGTCGGGATGGAAATCTACGACTTCGTTGAAGCATACTTGAGACGTCGGGAGGTGTTGATGAAGTATGCATTGATGATTTGTCTTTACAAGTAACTTGCACATTTTATGTTATGTATTACAAGTTACATGTTTGTCATCATTAAAACCGAAGAAACCGTTTAGTTTAAATATCGTAATATTTGCACTAACAATCTCCCCCTTTTTGATGATGACAAATATGTAAACCGTAACACACAGTAAAATGTAAAAGTTACCTGTTTACACTTCCTTCTCCCCCTTTTGTCGAATCAAAAAGGTAGTTGCCTCGAGCCCTCCCTTGGATTTACTCCCTACTCCCCCTTGTTGCACTAATATCCCCTCTCCCCCGAAAGGCGGGCTTGCATCATCCTAGTGAAGCCTTCTATCAACACTTGTGAAGACGACTCCATGCTATGTATTCAAATACTCCCGAGCTCCCCCTAGCTCAATGCTCCCCTATGGTGACTTAATCCCCTTGTTTATTTATGTTACACCCGTACCCCGACAAGGTACCAATTATGTAAATGTTATGCTAAGTAAATGTGTTAGAGATTTATTTATAACTTCATGTGTGTCCAATTGAGAAGTATAGAACTAGGAGGACCATAATTGCCAAGAGGCCAAACTAGTAACTAACACTTGATAAATATCTAGCTTTAGAATTGTCTGGAAAAGTTTGGTGTGTTCTTGGGTGTGTCGACATTTTGAGAGGGAAAAGATAGGAAGACCAAAATCATCATTCTAACTCATTTTAATTGTCAAGGAGTGATCAAGAACCATTAGAGACTCCTTAATTGTAGTCTCTTCATCAAGTAAGTATTTTCCCCAATTGAGAAATTAGGGTTCTTGATATGAAATTGGGTATTATTGATAAAGGTTGTAAATTTATGATTCTCTTAGTTAATTAGTTGCTAATTAAGGTTAATCTTGTGATAGGGAGCAATTATAGAAGCCCAATCAAAGCCAAGTAGGAAGCTAGTAGGATTTGAGGTAAGTATATGAGCATAATCCTTGTAAATGTTATGATGTTAATGTTATGTTGGTGTTAATGTGATTTCTATGGAGCTTGTGAATGTATGATTAGCTTGGATCCAATGCTATTTGTGTAAATGCTATATAATTACTTGCCCGGTCAAGGTGAGTAATAATCTCATTTGATGCTCCTTGTTAATGTTATGATTGGTGTCAACCACCAATCTTATGTAAATGTGATGTTGATTATGTCTTGTATACTTACTAAGCGCTTTCGCTTACGGTTTAGATGTTAATGGTTTTGTAGGTTCTAGCGGAGGAAGCAAAGGTAAGGATTTGGCTTAGTTGTAGCTTGGAAGTAAGTAGAAGTGTAGCTAGAAGCTAGCCTAGAAGACCATAACCTTTTGGACCGAGCGTATTAAAGTTGGAAGCCCCGAAGAGTCTCTTCGTGTCTTGGTACACTTTATTCTATGTGGTCGTTTTGTTATCAATGGTCTTGTCATTGTTTAAGGTCTTGTGTTCATGTATGGGACAAAGGTCAAGTATGTATGAGTGTCATGAAGTCTTATGTTATGTGGTTATGATGGTATTTAAAAAGGTGTTTGGCATTTAGCCCATCTCACCCATTTTGGGAAGCTACGGGTCGAGACTTTGTACCAACAACCTTTCAATATATTAGAAATGTTAACTAAAGTATGCTTTTAAATGGATATGTTGTGGATAGGTGTATTGTGTAAAAGTGTGTAGTTGAAATGGGTCTTAAGGGGGTGTTTGGAATAAGTTAGTCTCGACCCATTTTGGGGTATGAACGGGTCAAGGTTGAATGGGTCAAGTTTGGTATGATAGATTATGTATGTTAGTTAGTTCGGATGAGTCAATGAAGTGGTTTTTGGTGGTTCAAGTGTCAACGGGTCAAAATGGGTAATTGCATAACCCGTCTAATTCTAAGAATAATTTTCAGTTTAGGATCCCCCTTTAGGTTCCAAAGTATGGACCTAAGTGTGGATCCTTGGTTTCAGTTTAGGATCCCCCTTTAGGTTCAAAAGTATGGACCTAAGTGTGGATCCTTGGTTTCAGTTTAGGATCCCCCTTTAGGTTCCAAAGTATGGACCTAAGTGTGGATCCTTAATTTCAGTCTAGGATCCACTTTTAGGTTCGAATTTGTGAACCTTAGTGTGGATCTGAAATGTACTCATCTTGGTTATGGAATTAGGATCTACTTTTAGGTCCCATAAATCTGAACCTTAGAGTGGATCTTTCAGGATCTACTTTTAGGTTCCACAATCTAAACCTTAGTGTGGGTCAGTTTCGGAATGTTACTTTTTGCGAAAAATTTTCACGTTTTTGGTCAAAGTGGTCAAGGGGCGTTACAACTTGGTATCAGAGCTTCGGTCTAAGAGATTTAGGATGTCACTTTAGGATTTCCTAGACTTAGGCCTTGTATAGATGCGTTTAGAGCTAGTGTTTGTTAATTGTGTATTGTTTGGATGGTTTTGAGGACCCATATGTTCAATATTTTCATGACTACGCCTGGCCACCGTAGTGATGAAAATACGGGACATATGTGAAATTGAAATCATTTAGATCATACATGAGTGACAAGCTAGGGTGCTAGAACAAGATAGAAATGTCATTCATGCATTGGCTAAGTATACATAATTGTGTTTAATGTTGTGAATTGCTAATTTTCAGTAAGAAGAAATGGAAACCCCTCTCACGAAGGAAGTCGCGAAAGCCACGGCTTCCAAGCATGCCGAAACTTCGGCAAGTGATCCGGGTAATGCTAGTAAGGATAATGAAAGTTCTTCCTCAAACTCCGGAGGCCCTGACTTTAGAGGCTTCACGGGAGATGAAATGAAAGCCCTAAACAAAATGATAACAAAGAGAGTGGGTAAGGCTATTGAGCAAGCAATGCCTTACTATGTCCAACAAACAACGCAAAATCTTAGGGAGCTAATGAAGGAAGAGTTTAAGGAGTTTAAGAAAGAATGTGGTCCGACAAAAGAACCTAAGATTGACAAAGCTACTTACCGGGACTTCACGGCTTGTGATGTGCCACGGTTTACCGGTGTTCTTGACCCCATTGTTAGTAATAGGTGGATCACGGCGGTAGAAGGCGCTTTTCGTACTAGTGGTTGCGAAGAAAGGAAGAAGGTTATCTATGCTACTAACTTTCTTCGTGATAGTGCTAAGACTTGGTGGGAAGGAAAGGTGTGTGAGAAAGGTGAACCTTGGGTGGAGACTTGTACTTGGAAAGAATTTAAGGAGTTGTTTAGTGCCGAGTATGCTCCGGTTGAAGAGGTTGACAAAATTCGAGAGAAATTCCAATCTCTCACTCAAACTAATGAGACGGTAAATGAGTTGTGGAGAACGTTTAATGATATGGTTCCTTATTGTCCCGAGTATCTTGGGAATGACAAGCTTAAGGTCGACAAGTTCCAAAGGATGCTCAAGGATGATATTCGTGATGTGATCTCTCCATTCAAGTGTACTACTTTGGAAGACCTTTTGAGTAGAGCGCGTGTGAGAGAAGCGGACTTATTGAGGAGGAAGGAGAAAGAAGCTAAGGAAACGAAGAGGAAGCAAGAATTTGGGGATCGTGAGGGGAAGAAGGCCAAGTTTGAGCATGGCAAGGAAGATGTGGAGACCAAGACTAAGGTGGCTTGTTCGGAATGTAATAAGTTTCATGTTGGAGAGTGTAGGTGTAATACGCCGGGTTGTTACAAGTGTGGAACTCTTGACCATAAAAGTAAAAATTGCACCAAACCAATGATAGTGTGCTACGGGTGTAATGAAATAGGGCATAGGTTGAGGGATTGCCCAAAAACAAATGCAATTGAAGCAAGGCCATTGAGGACTGTCAAAGAAGAAAAGGTTGAAATTCCAAAACCAATGGCTCGAGTTTATCAAATGAGTGCCGAAGAAGCTATGTTGGAGTCCGATGTTATTTCAGGTATTATTCTTGTTAATTCCGTAACCGCTCGAGTTTTGTATGACTCGGGTGCTAGTGTGTCCTTCGTATCTTAAGGTTTTAGTAAACATTTAGCTCCCCCACTAGTTAAAATTTCGATACCCTTGAAGTCGAAATAGCCGATAGTAAGATTTTAGTGGTATCCAATGTATATCGAAGGGTAGGGATAAGGATCGATAATAGTGCCTTTAGAGTTGACCTAATTCCTATAATACTAGGAGAGTTTGATATTGTCATTGGAATGGATTGGCTTGACGAATATAATGTGGCCACCCTTGTAGCCATAAGATCATTCGGGTTGTAAATCTTAGCGGTAGTGAGACGATTAGTTGTGGTGATAAAAGGAAGGGTGAATTAGAGTTATGTTTCACGATAGAAACTAGGAAATATTATCACGCGGTTGTTATACCCTTATGGTTCACGTAATAGATACGAGACTTGAAAAGAAAAACATTGACGATGTCCGGTTGTAAGTGAATTTTTGGACGATTATTGCCTCTAGTTTAAATTGCCTATAATAATAGCTATCACGCGAGTATAGATATGCCACTCTAGGAAATGCCCTATGGTAGGATGTGTAAGACACCGTGTGTTGGGAGGAAGTTGGAAGAAAGGAATTGGCGAGCACGGACGTAGTGTTAGTGACCACGGAAAAGATTGAGATGATTCTAACAAGATTTAAGCGGCACAAGATAGGTGAAAAAGTTAAGCCGATAGTTGAAGAGGACCAATCGATATTGGGATAGGTGATTTTGTCATGATAAAAGTTTCCCCGTGGAAAGGCATTTTTAGGTTCAAAAACAAAGGGAAACTTAGTCCTCGGTTTATAGGACCTTTCAAAATCTTAAAACGAGTAGGTGAGGTAGCATATGTGTTGGATTTGCCCAAAGAAATGAGAGGTATTCACAATACCTTTCATGTGTCATACTTAAGGAAATGTTTGGCGGATGAAACGAGTGTAGTCACCTTAGACGACATTGAAATAGACCCGGAGTTGCTTTCTCAAGAGGACGTGCCGGAAGCCATACTAGGGAGAAAAGTGCGACAATTGAGAAATAAAGAGATCTCGTTAGTAAAAGTCCAATGGAGGCATCGTAAGGGTACGAGTATTAGGTGGGAAACGGAAGAGAAAATGAAGACCAAGTATCCTCACTTATTTCACGAGTAGAGTTCGGGGACGAACTCTCATTTTAAGGAGGGGAGAATTGTTACACCCGTACCCCGACAAGGTACCAATTATGTAAATGTTATGCTAAGTAAATGTGTTAGGGATTTATTTATAACTTCATGTGTGTCCAATTGAGAAGTATAGAACTAGAAGGACCATAATTGCCAAGAGGCCAAACTAGTAACTAACACTTGATAAATATCTAGCTTTAGAATTGTCTGGAAAAGTTTGGTGTGTTCTTGGGTGTGTCGACATTTTGAGAGGGAAAAGATAGGAAGACCAAAATCATCATTCTAACTCATTTTAATTGTCAAGGAGTGATCAAGAACCATTAGAGACTCCTTAATTGTAGTCTCTTCATCAAGTAAGTATTTTCCCCAATTGAGAAATTAGGGTTCTTGATATGAAATTGGGTATTATTGATAAAGGTTGTAAATTTATGATTCTCTTAGTTAATTAGTTGCTAATTAAGGTTAATCTTGTGATAGGGAGCAATTATAGAAGCCCAATCAAAGCCAAGTAGGAAGCTAGTAGGATTTGAGGTAAGTATATGAGCATAATCCTTGTAAATGTTATGATGTTAATGTTATGTTGGTGTTAATGTGATTTCTATGGAGCTTGTGAATGTATGATTAGCTTGGATCCAATGATATTTGTGTAAATGCTATATAATTACTTGCCCGGTCAAGGTGAGTAATAATCTCATTTGATGCTCCTTGTTAATGTTATGATTGGTGTCAACCACCAATCTTATGTAAATGTGATGTTGATTATGTCTTGTATACTTACTAAGCGTTTTCGCTTACGGTTTAGATGTTAATGGTTTTGTAGGTTCTAGCGGAGGAAGCAAAGGTAAGGATTTGGCTTAGTTGTAGCTTGGAAGTAAGTAGAAGTGTAGCTAGAAGCTAGCCTAGAAGACCATAACCTTTTGGACCGAGCGTATTAAAGTTGGAAGCCCCGAAGAGTCTCTTCGTGTCTTGGTACACTTTATTCTATGTGTTCGTTTTGTTATCAATGGTCTTGTCATTGTTTAAGGTCTTGTGTTCATGTATGGGACAAAGGTCAAGTATGTATGAGTGTCATGAAGTCTTATGTTATGTGGTTATGATGGTATTTAAAAAGGTGTTTGGCATTTAGCCCATCTCACCCATTTTGGGAAGCTACGGGTCGAGACTTTGTACCAACAACCTTTCAATATATTAGAAATGTTAACTAAAGTATGCTTTTAAATGGATATGTTGTGGATAGGTGTATTGTGTAAAAGTGTGTAGTTGAAATGGGTCTTAAGGGGGTGTTTGGAATAAGTTAGTCTCTACCTATTTTGGGGTATGAACGGGTCAAGGTTGAATGGGTCAAGTTTGGTATGATAGATTATGTATGTTGGTTAGTTCGGATGAGTCAATGAAGTGGTTTTTGGTGGTTCAAGTGTCAACGGGTCAAAATGGGTAATTGCATAACCCGTCTAATTCTAAGAATAATTTTTAGTTTAGGATCCCCCTTTAGGTTCCAAAGTATGGACCTAAGTGTGGATCCTTGGTTTCAGTTTAGGATCCCCCTTTAGGTTCCAAAGTATGGACCTAAGTGTGGATCCTTGGTTTCAGTTTAGGATCCCCCTTTAGGTTCCAAAGTATGGACCTAAGTGTGGATCCTTAATTTCAGTCTAGGATCCACTTTTAGGTTCGAATTTGTGAACCTTAGTGTGGATCTAAAATGTACTCATCTTGGTTATAGAATTAGGATCTACTTTTAGGTCCCATAAATCTGAACCTTAGAGTGGATCTTTCAGGATCTACTTTTAGGTTCCACAATCTAAACCTTAGTGTGGGTCAGTTTCAGAATGTTACTTTTTGCGAAAAATTTTCACGTTTTTGGTCAAAGTGGTCAAGGGGCGTTACAATTTACCTTAGTATCTTGCGGATCCATGGATCAAATTCTTACAAAGGCTTTTCCTACATCAAGGGTTAGCTTCGTGCAGCATAATATATAACAGTATAGGAGCAACATTATAGGGATAGAATACACATAGCAAGACATGCATGGGTTAAACTATGTTAACATGTAAGTGTCACAACCCGACCGAAAACCTAAGGTGTAATTGTTCACTCAATCACACTAATCAAGAACGAGATTCGTTCATTGACTGACGCACTAAATGACTTATTCCAAGTTGTCATTGGGAAGGAAAGTTCTAACAAACCTTTTGAACAACATAATCATCTACCTAAGATGATTGATGTTAAGGATAGTTTGTTGATAAGACATACTCTAAATGATTACTATTATGACAAGTCGTGCCATAAAGTAGACTCGATAGAGGTTATACCTAAATGATTCCATAAGGTGGGAGAGTGTTGGTTGTGGTGACAACAAGGACAACTTGGGTTATGTGGTTGTAGGGGATAAATAATGGGATGACCCATTAGTGGTTGTGGTGATGGTGATAGTGATAAGGATGATGTGTTAGTGCCAAGTTGAAAAGGAGATGTAGGTGACAAGGTTAGTATGAGAGCTAAAGGTTGTGTGATGGTGATGGTGATAAGGATGATGTGTTGGTGCCAAGTCCAAAGAGGTTTGATGGTGATAGGGTTAGTGTGATAGCTAAAGGTTGTGGTGGACTTGGTGGATGTAAGGGTGTAGGAATCCTAAAGGTGGAGGATGATGATGATGTGGTTGGAGATGTTGGTTTTGCCCTTTGAGGAAAGGTGGGAAAGGATGGTTTAGGTTAATATATCGTTTACACTGACAATGAGATGCATGATATATTTCAAGAGGGAAAAAGAAAAGGTGCATGTGATCCTAACAGGATTGTTGGTGGATATCTCTAACGGGGTTAAGGTAATGAAGTTCTAGGTTTCTAGGTTGGATGATCCTAGTTGTGTGTTAGGGATAATTTGGTGCATGAAGGTTTCGTGTGTTTGTGAGGATTGAAGGTTGTTGAACTAACTATCACTTATCCAAAGTGAGGAGTAGTTGTAAGGTTTGAGTGTGATGAGTTGAAGGTTATAAGGTTTGAGTGTGATGATCTATGGGTTGAAGGTTCTTAGACTAACTATCATTGTCAAGAGTGAAGTGTAGCTAAAAGGGTTGAGTGTGATGATGATGTTAATGTGAGGTTTGAAAGTGAGATGCAAGATAAGCTTGCAATGGTGAGGCCTTATATAGCAAGAGTTGTGGGATTCGAACTAAGTTGGTGTTAGAGTCCTATGGTGTAGTGAGGGAATCCTAGGGTGTATGTGAGTTTGCAAGATTTTGCAGGTTTGAGGTTAGGAATGCAGGGATCTAAAGGAAACAGTGAAAATTCGTCAAACATAGGCACGGTACCACTAAATACCACACGATACCGTTAAATTTAACGGTACCGTGGCCTATTTAACGGTACCGTGACCTGGAAGTCACGAATTTTCCTATACAGCTAGTTCTGGGCAGCTAAAGGGAAGTTTCCTAGGGAATAAGAATCACATTAGTGTGTTCTTGAGAGTGTTTAGTGAAAGACTATATGAGTATGTTTTCGCTCCCCCTTAATCTATGACCAACCGGACAAGATGTAAAAGATAAAGAGGAAAACAAACGTTGACTGAAGCGATGAGCTTAGTAACGTCATGACAAGTAGTGGATAGCATACGATAAACTTCACCTTTGAAGTCACGTAGCTCTTCTCAATCATTGTGAATATTCATAGAATATTTATATGATGAGGCATGTGATTACTTGGAGATATCCTAAGGGTTAAGAAGATAAAATCTTCAGGGTTGTGAGGTAGGTGATAAGGTTATAGGGTTATCTATGTTGATGAAGGAGGGTTATCTCAACGTATCCTAATGTCTTCGTTTGAAGTGTGTGTGAGATGAGTGGGATGCGGAAGCATTGGTATTGTTTAGTACCATGCGGAAGTGAAAGGGAAGAAGGCTTAGGAATCAGAAGATAGATACAATCTGTTCTGATAGGATATGGTTCTGGTTCAAGACTACATCGAGTGTGTTTCGATAGTGGTTTTGAAACAGTGAGAATAAACTGTCTCAGCAAATAACGGTCCGACGGTACCGTTAAAAATAATGATACTGTCCCCTATTAAAGAGTACCGTGACCTGCTGAGGTCAGTTTTGACCCAGAATTAGATTTCTGACAAAGAAATTTCACATATGTTGTGATTTTTCTGGACCTTAGATTAAAAGAATTTATACCGAATAAATTCTTTTATGAATGAATCCACCGGGATTCGATGAACGTTTGTCGAGAACGAGAAATGACATTTAATTGCATTTCGCAAATTAAATAAACTTTAATACTTCGGATGAAATATTTAAGTTGTCATTGGAGTTTAAGAGGATTTTACGAATAAATCTTCGCTGATTAAGGGAGATTTTTCGACACGAGGAGAGAATTTATACCTAATAAATTCTTTGACCGGTACTGGACGAGAAGAAATGACTTTTATATTTCCGAGGAAATACATAGGTAGTCATTAGAGCGATGTGAAAGATGACTTAATATTTCCAGTGAAATATTTAAAAAGTCATCAGACGAGACACAGGATATGACTTGACATTTCCAGTGAAATATCTAACAGTCATGGGACGAGATCGAGGGAATGACTTGATATTTCCAGTGAAATATCTAAAAGTCATGACACGAAATAGAATAGATGATCTCAATATTTCCAGTGAAATATTCAAGAGATCATGCAAGGAACGTGAGGGATGACTTAATATTTCCAGTGAAATATTTAGATAGTCATGAGAGGGATTTAAAGAATGACTCAATATTTCCAGTGAAATATTTAAAGAGTCATGAGACGAGACGCACGAGATTACTACAATATTTCCAGTGAAATATTCAAGTAATCATAAGAGGGGTACGAGAGATGACTTTAATATTTCCAGTGAAATATTTAAATAGTCATAAGTTTTATGGAAAATGTTCCATCATTCCTAGACCTAGACGGAGATGGTAAGGGGATTCTCGGTTGAGAGGTTTGGTTGATTTAAGGGTTTCTATGTGCTTCGCACGTGAGTGTTTCATGGGGTTTTGAAAGATGTAAAGCTAGGCCTATAGTGCTGATTTGCAGCAGGGTTTGGGATCTTAAGACGTGTATATTCACACGAGGATGAAAGGAACTACTAATTACTTATATAGTAACTCGTGAGTCCTTTGGATGAGCGTTTTAACATATGTTGTTAAAAGGCTTGAATATGATGTTTCGGATATGACATTTAACAATTGCGATCGCAAGTTAAACTTACTTGAATATTTCGGATGAAATATTTAAGTTGTCAACCCTACTCCGAGTTCTACTAGGTTTGTTCCTAACCTTCCCATGACAAAAAGGTGTATTACTTGGAAGAAGGCGAAGTGATGACTGGGGAATTAGGGTAACTTCGCGACTACTTTGACTTATGGGTTTTGACACTAGTGTATGGCTCTATGACTTCTAAGGGTTCATAGTGATGGGCATACCTAATTCCTAATGTGTCAAAAGAACATAGTGTGGGTGCAAACTTTACAAGTAAATCAAGTAAAATGCACATAAGGAATAAATGCAAACATCATGCAAAACATGATAATCATTTAGCATTTAAGATCATGAAGACATTTAATCATGTCTTATGAGAACATGTTATCATTTTGAAACATGTATGTGGGATGCAAGCAATCTAGGTTTGCTAAGGCAGATCCTAATTACTACTTGTTCAAGATGACATCCTAATGGGAGATATAGTTCAACGATGCAAACTATCTCTAGTCAAATGTAGGAATGAAAAATTTTCAAGTTAGAGAATGAGTATGAGACAATCACTAGTGGTGCTCAATTAAGGCTGAACACGACCATTTTTACGGGTTATACCACAAACCCAACTTCTCTCCTGGAAGCAATTCAACCGTTAGGTCAAATTGAATTTCTAGTGCGATAGGTTCTCCAGTAGTCATTCTCATATTAGAAAATTTCAAATTCCTATATTTGCCTATTGAAGTGTAGCAAAGATGATATTAGCTTATTTCGCTAATACATGACCTAATATGACTCAACTAACCATACTTTGAAGGTCGATTAAGAGAATGACATGTCTTACACAACTCCTAACAAAGGCAAGCGAAATATTTTAATTTCGTGTTTGAGATTTAGAGGTTATTTGATGGAGATGGTGTATTTTATGATCTCTTGGACAACATCTTTGTTTGTTGAGTTGTTACATGTTATTTTAACATGATTTGGTTTCCTAGAACCAAGAGACACTCTAATGTGATACAATGTAGAATCTACTACATCGTGTGTGTTTCAAGAATGCTCCTTTGCATATCTTGAGTGAGAATCTAGTAAAGGTTACTTACCTCAATAGATCTTGTGAGCATTTTATTTAAAATGAGACATACTGTTTATTTCAACAAGTATACTTTTCTAAGAGGAAACTTATCACTCTTATGAATGCTTTGTGAAACAAGTATTTTAGTGTATGACTAATTTTACTTGTTTATGCAATGACACATGACGTATTAGGTTATTATTCAACTCTAATATCCTATATTTGTTAACAGGATGCAATGTATTCTCTTGTAACATAACCATTCATGTCACAAAGAAAATAAGATGCATGGGATATAAGTTATCCTTTGTCAATCTTTTGATAAGAGAAATACATGTGATATTCTCAAAGATTGATGACTTACATAATAGTTAATAACATATTATGTGTGACACTTTTACTAGACATGTGACATTGAGTGTTGAGTCGTTCATGAGCAAAGTTTACATACGTTGTTTGTTTGCTCTTGTTTGGTTTTTCGGAAATGACACATTTACTAATTGCATTGCAATGTAAATTACTTGTATATTTCGGATGAAACATCCAAGTTGTCACTCCTACTTAGTTGTGTATTTTATGCATCTTTTAAACATATTAGTTTAATGTTTGAAACACAACTATTGGACAACAAGACTCAATATGGCATCTTCAACACAAGTGTGAGTTATGATCCGATGCATATTATTTTCGTCTTGAGAGGACGTCATTATTTTCATAACAATCGAGTGTGATTGAGTATGTAGATTCAAGATAATATGTTTCATCATGTTTTGATGTTATCTTGAAGCTAAACAAATAATGACTCCAATTTCATGTCCACACTCGAAAACTTGTCAATTAGATTCGATGATGATATCAATCATAATTTGAATAATGAATTGATATGTACTCGAAATCTTTCTTGACCCTCACAATCACTCCCTTTTTAAAAAGAAAATAAAAATTTAAGGAGTGTGTTCCATTTATTTTAACACTAGTTGTATGTGTGAGGTTAATGACAAACTAAGTTACTACTTTGATATTGTCATTTATTTTTATTTGAGAAAAACTATTTATATTATTATGTATAATACTCTTAGTTTTTCGACACCTCATTAGTATAAAAATAATTATCTTAACCATTTTTATACCACATACGTAAAATACTAAATGTTTAAAACATTTTGTATGTGTGTTAAATCAATGCAAGTTTAATACATTTTCTTTTACTTAAATACTAATGTATTAAAATGACCTTTTATCTTGTTTAGACAACCCATGGTCAAACAAGACAAAATGATGTGATGTTTTAAGGATCATGTTACGGATTTTATGAAAGTGTTAAGTGTTTTGGGGTGATATACTTTTTACACTTAAATCTTTGGAAAAATAATTGTGTAAGACAATATCTTTCGACACACATGATCTACTAACTTAGTTTCTATTCCTAAGAAAGTTACTAAACCATTTTAAGAACTTGCAACAAATGCAAGACAAATGGTTGATGCCTATATGCAATGCAAACTAATTACTTAATATAGTGCAAGTGATTTAGCATGAGCCTTGTAAATGCATAAACCGAAAAACTATAATAAGCAAATAGCAATTTAACACACAAAAATACTTATCGTCATTTTGTGTATTAGGTATAACAATGTATACTAAGCTTGATTTTATTTGACAATGAATTGGTTTCCTCCCCATTTCAAATATTTTTGCTGAGCACTTTGAAAACATGTCAAGGTTTAAAAGTTGAATCGCCCTTTTTCAGTTTGACCAAAAATTTACGCAAACTGCATGACCAGAAGACCTTTAGTTGAAAATCAAGGACTTTAACATACTTTCATTTAGAACTAATTCATAAAAATGTTTCTCAAATGAAAGTAGACTCAACATCGTTCAAAATGATGGGCGACACGACTCGTACAGACTCATGGTTGATTTTATATGGATTTTTGAAAATGAACCAAAAATGAAAAACAGACAATCAGATGCACGGCACCGTTAAATGACCCACGGTACCATTAAATATAACGGTACCGTACAATGTTTAGTGGTACCGTGGTCTATTTTCTGATTCAGAACTGCATGACTTAATGACTCGTTCTGAAAACATGACCGGACACTTAAAGACACTGTTCTTTTAGTGGTTTAAGAAAACCTTCAAGCTAGTATGACAAAGTATACTTAACAACAAAACTTGTAAGTATTAAGCAACTAAATACTTTTCATATTTTTATCACCTTCATGGGTAATTTGATACATGGATCGTACTCAATTTTGAAAACCATTTGTTTTAAAAATTTGAGCAACCTGGCTCTGATACCAATTGTAAAAACCGTAGAGGGGGGTGAATACGTTTCCATTTAAAAACTTAAATCTTTTGTATCAATTACTCGATCAAGTGTGACGTAATTTGAAAAGTGTCAACTAAGGTCATATAACATCTAGAGATGGTTATAGTAAACTAAAACATATGCACAATCAAACCATGGAACATACATAATCAACCATGACATAAGCAACTAGCCACACAAACATATACGCAATGCAAATATAGATATAAAGCGATAACGAATGAAATGAAAGTAAAGAGATAAGTAAGAAGGCGCAAACTGAACACGGTGATTTATAGTGGTTCGGTCACGAAGCTCCTCTTCGCCCTACTCCACTCCCCGAGTACCCAACTCGAGAGTTACTTCACTAATCAACAAACTCCCTTCAGGCGGAGAAAACCGTACACGTCGCTTAACTTGTTTTCCGACACTAAGCTAGATGTCGAGTGCTAATCTTAGCTAGCACCAATCTATCACGATCTACCCGATCTACACCTTACACGACGCTTATCCTATTTCTGACACTAAGCTATATTTCGAGTGCTAATCTTAGCTAGCACCAATCTACCACGATCTACCCTTGATCCACATGATCAATTACACAAGCCCAATGGCTTCAAGAGATCTTCACTATCTCTTAAGATCACAATGATCTTGACTCACTCTTTCACAAAAGAAAAATAATCTTGATGTATGCTATGATACAATCAAGAGTGTAACCAATGTTACAAGACCTAACAACTACAACTCTTGTATCTTCTTGGATACTTTGAGTTCTTCACTTGCAAATGAAAAGGAATGATAACACTTTGTATCTACTTGGATACTTTTTGTCTTCTCTTGCTAATCAAGAGGGATGACAACACTTTGTATCTACTTTGATACTTTGTGTTCTTCTCTTGCTAAATAAGAGGGATGACAACACCTTGTATCTACTTGGATACTTTGTGTTCTTCTCTTGCTAATCAAGAGGAATGAAGAGGATCACTTGAATGGAGGATTGGATCACTCTTAAACAAACTAAGACTCTCCAAATGATCAAAGGAAGTCATCTAAGTGAGGAGGGATTAGACCAGAGAAAAAGGACTGGAAAAATCAAGTTGGAAGTGTGGAATGGTCCACTATTTATAGGCAAGGGAAAATCTGACCGTTACAGCCCTACGGCTCCACTAAATACCCGACGGCTCCACTAAATTTAGTGGAGCCGTCCATACTTAACGGTGCCGTGGACGCTCCTTTTTTTGTCTTTAGTGGGGAAGGTTTATTTGGGGAAGTTGGAGCTGTTTTGGGGGGAAAAATGACTGTTGGGAGTTTTCAAATTTATTTTTCAAAATAAAAAATTTCTTTTTAATTCAAAAATAATTTGTAAAATATATTTTTGAAAAAAATGTTTTGTCACATTAAAAATGTGAAGTTTAGAAAAATATAATCCTTTGATCATTTGTCAAGCGGTAGATTTGTTTGTCCATACCTTGAGTGATTTATGTCGGGATGGAAATCTACGACTTCGTTGAAGCATACTTGAGACGTCGGGAGGTGTTGATGAAGTATGCATTGATGATTTGTCTTTACAAGTAACTTGCACATTTTACGTTATGTATTACAAGTTACATGTTTGTCATCATTAAAACCGAAGAATCCGTTTAGTTTAAATATCATAATATTTGCACTAATACAAACCACAGGGACCATTTCTGTAATTTACTCTAAATCTTATTATAGACCTTAGTGTACCTACTATAAAGCACATAATACAAGTCCCTAATGCACAAGTCTTAAATTGTATTTTATTATAAATTACAAACTTAAAGTACAAGCCCCTAATGCTTGTGGTACAAGTGCTTAATGCATGGGATTAAAAACTATATTTTTTATTAATTCTAAAACCTAAACTAGTTCCTAAACAAACTAAACCCTAACAAGACACAAATTAGGTCACATCACCTTGTCTTCTTGATCTTCACAAATATTTCAAGCTCTCTATGTGTCCTCTTTATAACCATTCAAACCAAGAGGCTAGGAATCGAACTAGTATACGCATATGTGTTCATATTTAAGACCTTTCGAACTAACAATCTAAAGCATGGAAATTTTGTGAACACATCACCATATCCCTTTGATTTTCTACACCTTGGTCCATTTTATCAAGCTATACACATGGTTTCTTTTAAAACCATTCAAACCGAAAGGCTAAAATTCGAACAAGTATACACATAGGTGTTCTCATTTTAACCATTCAAACCAAACCCTAACCTTGTGGCTATGGATCAAACAACTTTACACCATGTCACCTTGTTCCTTAACTCCTACGACATTTTCAAGAGTTTTGAAAATTTACATTTTCTGGTTTTGCGTTTTACGCGTTTTAAGCCTACGGTTTTAGGTTTTTACGAAAATTAAGCACCCCGATAAAATTTATCACTCATTTAATATACTTTTTAGAGTATATTGATATGTTTTAACATTTCTTAGAAGTTTCATATTTTTAGGATACCCGGTTTAAGTTTCGTGACTTAACGGCTTACAGTTAGCGATTAACGGGACCTAAACTCACTCTGTAACTTATATAAGGCCAAGATTCATCCATCTAGTCCCTCACCCTTGTATTGAACGTGTATATGAAGGATCACCAAGGCCTTGGTAGCTTGGTGAGAGCCATGGAACATTTATAGCATCATGTGTTACATTAGGAGCCATAGAAAGTCTTAAGGCTAAAAATCAACCAAGTATGCATCATGTGTTCCATTCTAGACCATGTTTTAGTTTAACTAACCTCCTAAAATCCCTATAAATACCATTTACCCCTCTCTTAGTCGTTCACAACCTCACACATACAAACACTTTCATCATTTGATTTACAACTTCAAGTATTATTACTACAAGTTTCAAGCTCCAAGTTCACCACATCAAGTCCTTTGCATTCTTTGGTGATTCTCTTGAGTTTAAATCCACTCAAGTCATCAAAGAATTATCCAAGTATTGCACAAGCTCTAGCATAACCTTGATCACATAAGAGAAGTGAAGGAATCTAAGAGAGAAGAGCTTTAAGTCCTTGTTCTAGTTCTTTGATCCTTGATTTCCTTTCTTATAGAAAGCCAAAAGTTGTAAGAAAGACTAACCCCCACTCTTGCTCAACATCATTTACATATTTCTCATACTTAATCCATGCTATATATGGTTATTATATTGAATTCATGATGTACAAAACCGTTAAAACAAGTTGAAAAAGCTTATAAGTTAACTTATGTAAGTAAACAAGTAAACTAGTGTCTTATGATATGAAAAACGACCAAACTAGAATAGCCATGACCTTGGATAGATAACCTACTGTTATATAGGATCTTATGAGAAAAACGTAGCAATTTGAATCACCCGAAACGGATAAACGAGTAAAAAGTTATGACAAAAAGAAACTAGCAAAATTGAAAACCCGAATCTGCCAAACTGCATTCTGCTTAGATTTCGGAATTTTATTAGGCCCTTCGGGTCCGATTCATCAAAAAGTTAAAACATGAAAGTTGTCCGGAATGATATTTTACGTCTACAATGAGGAAAGTCAGCCTGAAAACGCCAAACAAAGGCATTTTTCTGCCACAAATTGGAAAACAGTTTTAATGTCAAAAATTTAGTTTTTCACTTGGCAAGTAATTAAGAACCATGTGATTTTCAAAACTAATTACTCACTAAACATAATGAACTTTATAAAATAACAATCTTCATTCAAAAATAAACTTTCTCAAGTTTATTTTACCTTTGGAATAGTAACTTTTGTTAAACGACGAGAACTTGTAAAACCCCTTCGGAATAGTAACTTTTGTTAAATGACGAGAACTTGTAAAACCATTTAAGTTATTTACACTAAATCAAGTATCATATAAATTTCATTAGACATTTAGATTTACCCAAACTCACTTGCGGATTATGACCAAACTTATTTTGCAAACCATGTAACCACTTAACTTATATGACACGTAATCAAACAAGCAAAACTTATGTTTTCCATATCGAGTACTACAAAACTAGGGAGCTTCATGTGAGGGGTTTCATTTGGGTAAACGGATCGACGAGTTGCTGGATTGACGATTTAAAGTGTCCTAGCCCCTCGAACGTTTACTACATGACCTCTAAATTATGATGGCCCGAACGGTAGTACGAGATATATAAACTAAAATTGTTTCATAAAACGTTTCTATAAAACGATATACACAAAACCACCAAGTACTACATCATGATCAATAAAAGGACATATATAGGCTCGTTTATGTTTTCTTAGACATTATTCCAAACCTAAGTTGCAACAATTATTCTAGGTTGCACGTAGAGGTCTTCCCGGCCTATCCAGTGATTTCATTATATCCTTAAACATCGTCCAACTCATGGTGAGTTTCATAGCCCCTACTTTTATATATTTTGAATTACTTTTGGGGGAGATACATGCTCAAACTATTTTCATTTACTTTCACAAGTACTCTAAACTTTTACGGATTACCGTGAGTCATAGCCCCACTTTTACTCATTTAATTACTTTATAAACTCTTTGGGGGAGATACATGCTCAAATACTTGCTTTGACTTCCACAAGTACTCAAAACATTTATACTCTTATGCTACGCTATACTTTTTATACTTTTGGACATGAAGTGTAGTTACGATATGTGCCTTAATGTGTTACACTTATTCTTGTACGGTATATTCTTTAGCAACTGTTTAACTCCTGGATGGAGCCGTTGGAGAGGTATTGATAGTACTATCGGGCTGACGCCCCCACCCTTGGTCCCAGATTCATGGCCTTGGGTGAAAATAATCCAGTATTTTTGTGTAAACTTACGTAAACTTGTCATGAGGTTCAGTTGGCTGTTATTCATTACATTAAGTACTCACACATATCGTATACACATATGTCTTAATCATACTATATTTTAGCTGTGGGTTGTGAACACATAGGTTGCAAGTTTCGTATGGGTAGAACTTGGAATTGAATGGATTTACAATACCTTTGTTGTGGGAACATTATTTGAACGCTTTACAATTTAACTAAACTCTATGAACTCACTAACCTTTGTGTTGACACTTTTTAACATGTTTATCTCAGGTTAGTAAGGCGATAGCGAATGCATGGATCATAGAGTCTTTTGCATGCTTTGGAGACTTATGCTTTATCCTTTACCACTCGATATATTTTGAAAACATTTATGTATTCATATACTTTGGGACCTCTTGTAATAACTCTGATTTAAATAATTCGAATGGTAACTTTTCAAAACGTCTCATTTGGAGGTCGTTTCTACACCTTGTACTTTATATTAAGAAGTAGCACCCCATTGTCACTATCGTTCCGCTGCGATATTTTGGGGGTGTTACAGATTGGTATCAGAGCCTTGGTTATAGAGAACTAGGTTACATTTTGTACCTAGACTATAACTACTATATACGTTGAGACTCTCCTCCCTATCGCCTTGCATACTTAAAACTTTTTCGCTGATATCCACGCTGTTAGATGTTATTGTACTGATATGGAAATCTCATAATTTAGTCGAGTCTTCAAAAATGTGGAGCTCAGTAATAACTGGTTATTTAACTTGATCTTGTGACAGTTCTTGTTTGATGAGACATGAGATTGAGTAAATAAAGGTTATTATTTAGCGGTAGAAATTTGATGATTTGCTCTAGGATGGGAATTCTCTTGAGGATACTTTTGAGAAATTATTAGAAACTAAACTCTCCGAGACTTAAGCACCTAGGAAAGATCCCTATGTATCAAGTGAGACACTCCCGAGATATGTGTGCTTGGTGATATGTACACATGTGAAAGGAGGCAATTATAATTATGGTGGCCAACATAATTATAAATGCATTAAGACCCACGTGGACATATGTGATCATGCTTACGTTGATCGGCATTGGCACCCTTTAGGAAACAACTTGTGACGTGGTATTATGTGAGAAAGTTAAGTATAGATTGGATAGTCAATGGTTTTCCTTCATCTCTGATGTTCACTAAATGTCCTTCCTGGTAGAAAACATGGCATCAAGGAGGACAACTCGCAGCACTAGCTGAGGAGGTGCGGCACTAAGGGGTGGAAGGACTAGTGAACGTAGAGGTAGAGGAGGTGGTCGCGGCATTGGTAACAATGATAACAACAATGGTGGAAATCCTGACTTTGCTGCCATCATCGCTCAACAGCTTCAAAACTTGCTTCCTACTATTGTCACTCAGGTTGGCAATCATATCAATAACTCGGAAAACCACGGAAGCAGAAATGATGATGTCACACCACAAAAATGGCGCAGCGGAATGGCATTTACGGGGTATGACCTCATAGTCAAGAACACAAGGCGTCACAATAGAGAAATACTGAATGTATGAAGCGAAAAGTGTACCGCTTTTAAGGGGTCATTTAAGCCCTAAATCGTATTTATTTGATCAAATATTGCCCTAAATCGTTCCTTTTGTCATTTTAGGTACTTTTGAGGAGAAATCTGGAAAAGGAGGCATTTTGGACGTTTTTGGAGCATAAAAGTGAAGAAAACGGCAAAATCTCAAAAATCGGCTGAAAGTTACCTTTGACGGCGTCACATTTAACCCCAGACGGCGTCATGCCTTGGCAAGAAAAGTTGGACGTGAAATTTACTCATGATAAGCCAGTGAAAATAGCATGTGAATTCTGACGGCGTCACGCTTTAACTTGATCAAGGGCGTCACGGCTTAAATCAAAACGGGACGGCGTCACGTTCAAGGTTCGACGGCGTCAAGCCTTGATAAGCCAGAATGGATTTTGGAAGAGCTAAAGAGGGACGGCGTCAAGAAGGTCATCCGGGAACCCTAGAAGCGGCGAGGTGACGGCGTCACACTCCATAACGTGACGCCGTCAGATCCAAAAATCTATATATAGTTTTCTAATTTTTTGTCATTAAGGAGAACTTAGTGTGTGGAATTTTGGGAGAAAACCCTAAGACGATTTTAGCTTCTTTTTCAAGGCTTTTTGCCTTGAGATCTTCCATGTTACATTGAAAGATAAGTTATCAATTAATCATTCAATATGTCTATGTGTTGTTTGATTCTATCTTGTTCTTGTCTTTTGTTTAACATGTTAGGCTAGATTTATCTTGTGTTTGCTTAGATCTAATGAAACCTAGCTATTGATTATTGGTTATTAGTGTGTTATTAGTTGTATTGGATGATTGTTTATCTATGTTAGGCTTAAGAAAACTGGCTAACTTCCTATTCGGTAACTTGCTTGAACGTCTTAAGAAACATGAACCAAATGCGTACTAAAGGTTTTTATGGTTGTATTTAATGCACAAGCGAATTCTAGTGATCCCATGTTAGGAGCTTCCTAGCCGGCTCGACATAGGAGTGAAGTAGGAGCTTGTAGAGTTGGGGAAGTACGTACGCCACCCCACGATTGGTATTAAGGAATACACCCGTCATCCACGCGACTAATACACACTAATTAACCGGTAAAAGATAGTTAGGGAGTAAGGAAATCTAAGTAAACACATTTCTCTACACATAAGTTTCTCACCACATTTTCATTTTTGTTATTTTATTTTATTTGCATCCGTAGTAAATTTGGGTTAGTTGACTAGCAACTAATTCCGCCCACTCTTTCAAACCCGAGATTTTACTTACTTTCATAAAAAATTATAAAAACATAAAAAGAATCTTCCTCAACCCTTAGACCTAATTAGAGTAGTCTTTCACACCTAACGAACACTATTCCCTGTGGAGAACGATCAATCCCCCGTACTTACCACTACACTATACTACATCGGTCAGGTACACTGCCTGGTGGGGTTGTAAGCCTCTTGAGATCCCTCGAGAGGTAAAACCTGTTGTAAGGTTACAAAACCACGCATCAAATACTAAATGTATAACATAAAATAGATAATAGTCGCAAACTCCTACAACCGGGATAAGTACAAAGATCCAAAATAAACATAAGCCTCAAAGTTAAACATCATCACTAGGAAATAACAAAAATGCAACTTCACGAGATATAACCCGGAAGGGTCTTGTTTTAAGTCTTGCTAATGTCAGGCCAATACTCAACCTTCTAGTGTAACTTCAGTCTTAGCACCTAAAAATGGATACTCGACAATGTCAACATAAAGTTGGTGTGCTCATAGGTTTAGGAGTTAAACCATGAAGCTGTGAATAATAACGTAAGACATAGGGAAATGAATACCAATTACAAGCACATTATCAAGTAGCAATAGTGTCACGCCAACTGAACCTATAGTGTTCCTCATACGCATAACCAATATCACGTGGGGAGCTACCCCGATAGATCTATCAACATGTGGGCTCTCAACAGAGAGTTAACAGTTGCATCAACTGAACCTATAACTTGTGGGCTCTCAGCAGAGAGTTAACAGTGGCGCAGTCATGTACTCACAAAACAAACATGTCACAGCATATAATCGCATCATCACACGTATATGTCCAAAATCATGTAAAACAGTAATTCACAGCATGAAAACATTTGTAAAGCATTGAGTACCATTTTCTCCCAAGGAAAACATAATGAAAATGGGGTTACGATAACTCACCTCGAAAGCAAAGCACAATACAGCACAAACACGAGTAGTACGGCACAACAACAACTAGTATCACAATGCGACGGACTCGGCACAACCTATAAATAATAAACTTATCTTAACGTATATCCAAAGTATAACAGTTTCCAAAAGTTAACTATGCCCAAGTATATTCCACTTTCAATTCCAAAATATCTTTGTTAAATCCATTTACTGGTGTTTGGTATCATCGTGGGTGAAGTGGTGACATAACGTTGACTCAAGTGTACACACACCAAACAAATGACCAAAACGAACATTTCTCCTGAACAATATCTCAATAACGAATACGCCAAGTTGTTGCAATATCCCAAACCGTCTCTACTACTCAACTCACAACAACCTAATAAGAACCAAGATCAATTAATTTATTTAAAGTTTGACAAGTTATACGGGCAAATTTTCGGACGCTTATCAAATTCGTCAGCTCTTTAAATCTAACAAATTTCTTCGTCAACTTGACATTGATTCCATATAATCATTAATCCCCACATTATAATAATAAGGTAATGTGTCTCGATAAACATGCCCTCAAAATATTTAATAACTCTTATTTACTTCAAACTTTCCATTTATAACATATCGTTTTTAAATAAAAACTTCCGTTAAATATTAAGTAACAAATGAATTTTTGTTAATTAATATTTCCCGTTTTTATTCGTTATTATTTATTTTTCGACTTCTAATTATATATACATTTCCAAACAAATATTTTTCGAGTTATCATCCGTTTCAAGTCACGAGTCCGAGTTTCATTATTCTCGGGTCAAATACCCAACCATAATAGTCATAAATCCAAATAAAGTCTAATATCGTTTCAGCTTGTCGAGGCCACGCCGAGACTAAAAAGTCTCGGTGACACCCGACTTGGCTCAATATCAACACAGTTTTAATATATGATCAAAATAACAATGCCGCAAGTCCAACAATCGCCAACAACCTTTTAGCGGCAAAAAACTACGGCTCGTTATCTGATTAACGCTTTCCAATTCCAACGCAACAACGACAATCAACAAGTATTATCCCAGGCTGAGACCCTATTGGTCTTCAACTCTTGGCATCAATCAACAAACCACAAGTAAAATTCTAGGCCGAGACCCAATTGGTCTCGGCTCCACTCTCGGCACCAACAAAACCACACAACATAAATCAAAGTATAATACAATAAACCAAAATCCAGTATCTAACGTCCCTGTTTCAATTTTCAACAGCCAACAACAACAAACAAATCTCATCTCCACCATTATGCCGAGACTAAAAGTCTCGGCTTCGAATCCATGCTACGCTAACAATCAACCAAACGGACCAGTGGGTCTCTCGGCCTCAATCCAACCCAACATTAACACTTTCTAAACTAACCTTTAATCCAAACCCTAATGTCCAAAACTAATCACAAAAATGAAAATGACTCAAAATCTCATAACACGACTCGACACGACATCCAAACGAAGTAAACAAGCTTCGGCCGTGAGCTTATGCTCATGGCACCATCACGACTCGACCACAAAACCCAAACAAAATGATACCAAACTCGTTACTAATAATTTTTTTAGTTATTAAAAATATTAACCCACTTTTATACCCAAATCCGAACCAAAAGTAAAAGAGAAGGAAAAGTGTTGACTCGTTGTATACGAGTTGACTCACACCGAGTCACACACGAGTGTGAATCGGTGTGTCTCACCTTCACAAGCTCGAAATATACTCAGATCTAAAGTCTTGATGATGGGGTGGTGGTACCGGCGGTGAAGGTGTACATGGTGGTGGGGAGCTTTCTGGCATGTGGGCTAAGAGTGATGGGAGGCGCAGGTGAGTGTTGGTGGTGGCGGTGTGTTGTGGTAGTAGGCGGTGGTGGTGATACAGTGGTCGGAATAACTGGTTAGAGAAGAAGAGAGGGAGAGAGAGAAGAGGGTGTCGGCTGTGGGTGTGAAATGAGAGGGAATAACCCTAATGGGGCTATAGAATTTGCTTATATAGGCATAGGACTAAGGATGAATGTATATTGTCCCTCAGGGACTGAAATTGTAACTTAGGCGCGGGGTGGGAAGTGGCATTCGGCCAAACTTCTTATAAAATGTATCCGGGATAGATTTGAGTACCGAGACATTTTCCCGAGTAATTCTAATGTTTTCCACTGATCTTAAAATAATTTTTCCAATCAAATTGACTATAAATACGCCATGTTCGTGTAATCTCTTTAAAACCAATATTTTTCGTGTTAATAGGTTTATTTGTGACGACTCGCGTTGTGTGGTCTATCTCACAAACACACATAATAGTGAACACATAAACAAAATAAACAGATCATATCGAGTTTAAGGTTGAGTAAGGACCTGGAAAATTTACGGTTGTTATAGTCTACCCTCGTTAATTAGAATTTTGTCCTCAAAATTCTGCTAGTACTACGGTCAAACAGGTGTGGGTACTTGAATCTCATCTGATCCTCTCGCTCCCAAGTAAACTCGGGGCCACGCTTTGAGTCATAACGGACTTTAACTATTGGTATCTTGCTACGCTTCAACTTCTTGATCTCACCTTCTAAAATTTCAACCGGCTTCTCTACGTAGTGTAACTTAGGATCTACCCGAATCTCTTCCAAGGGTATGTGTAAGGTCTGATCAGCAAGACACTCCTTAAGGTTCGACACGTGAAACGTATCATGAACGCCACTCAGCTCTTGTGGTAGTTTTATTCGGTAAGCTACTGGACTGATTCTCTAAGTGATCTCAAAAGGTCCTACGTATCTAGGTGCTAACTTGCCCTTCTTTCCAAATCGTACAACACCTTTCCAAGGTGACACCTTGAGTAACACATGATCACCAACACTGAATTCTAGGGGTCTCCGTCGGTTTTCGGCATAGCTCTTCTGACGGTCTCAAGCAGCCTTGAGCCTATCCTTAATTTGAATGATCTTCTTAGTGGTTTCTAACACTATCTCAGGTCTTATCATTTGACTCTCTCCAGATTCCGCCCAACCAATAGGCGAACGACACTTTCTTCCATAAAGTGCCTTGAATGGTGCCATATCTATGTTGGTATGGTAGCTGTTGTTATAGGAGAACTCGGCTAATAGAAGATGGGTATCCCAATTACCACCAAAGTCTATGGCACACGCCCTGAGCATGTCCTCTAAGGTCTGTATGGTACGCTCGCTTTGACCATTGGTCTGTGGGTGATAAGCCATACTCATATCTAAGTGTGTTCCAAGGGAACTTTGCAATAATTGCCAAAAGTTTGACGTGAAGCGGTTGTCACCATCAGATATGATCGATATAGGCACGCCATGTCTTGCCACTATCTCTTTGATGTAAAGTCTAGCCAATTTGTTCATCGTATAATCTTCTCGGATAGGTAAGAAATATGGAGACTTAGTCAACCTATCTACAATAACCCAGATCGTATCGTGTCCACTACTAGTCCTAGGCAACTTTGTAATGAAATCCATTGTTATCCTTTTCCACTTCCACTCGGGGATCTCCAGTTGTTGTAACAAACCAGATGGTCTCTGATGTTCAGTCTTCACTTTAGAGCAAGTCAGACACTTGCTAACATAGACAGCTATGTCCCTCTTCATCCCAGGCCACCAGTACAAGTCTCTAAGGTCGTAGCACATCTTGTTTGCTCTTGGATGAACATAGTACCTCGTTGTATGTGCTTCGTTCATGACTAGGGTTCTCACGTCACCAGTTAACGGTACCCAAATTTGGTCTACAAAGTACAGTCCACCGTTGTCCTTTTTCTCTAGTTGCTTATCTAAGCCTCACATCTTCTCTGTGGGTGCATCCATATTCATAGATGCCTCTCTCTGAGCCGCTAGTATCTTATCTTTGATACTCGACTGTATGGTTATACTCATGGCTTTTACTTTCTTAGGCTTGAGTCTTTCCTTCCTACTTAAAGCATCAGCTACTACGTTCGCCTTACCTGGGTGGTAGCGAATCTCACAGTCATAATCGCTAAAGAGCTCAATCCATCTCCTCTGGCGCATATTCAACTCTTTTTGATCGAAGATATGTTGGAGACTCTTGTGATCAGTATAGATAATACTCTTCGTCCCATACAAGTAATGTCTCCATATCTTAAGGGCGAATACTACAGCGCCCAGCTCCAGATCATGGGTGGGATAGTTCTTCTCATGAACCTTCAGTTGTCGAGAGGCATAGGCAATCACCTTACCTCTTTGCATTAACACGCACCCAAGGCCTTGACATGACGCGTCACAGTATACTACGAAATCTTTGGGTCCATCGGGGAGGGCTAGTATTGGTGCATTACATAGATTATCTTTCAACCTCTAAAAGGCACTCTCCGGTGCTTCGCCCCAATCGTATTTCTTGTTCTTTTGAGTCAGTGAGGTAAGTGGTTTGGCAATCTTGGAGAAGTTCATGATGAAGCGTCGGTAGTAACCTGCCAGTCCTAAAAATGATCGGACTTCTGTCGGGGACTTAGGGGCTTTCCAATTTTTCACTGCCTCAATCTTGCTAGGATCCACATGAATACCATCTTTGTTAACCATGTGTCCAAGGAATTGGACTTCTTGTAGCCAGAACTCGCACTTCGAGAGTTTGGCGTATAGTTTCTCCTTCTTGAGTAGCTCTAGGATTATCTTTAGATGCGTTTCATGTTCGTCTTTGGTCTTGGAATAGATCAAGATGTCATCAATAAATACGATGACAAATTTATCTAGGTATGGCCTGCATACTCGATTCATCAAGTCCATGAAGACCGTAGGTGCATTTGTTAGTCCAAAAGGCATAACCGTGAATTTAAAATGACCGTATCGAGTTGTGAACGCGGTTTTTGGAATGTCATCTTCGTGTACTCGTAACTAATGGTAGCCGGAACAGAGATCTATCTTGGAGAAGTACTGTGAACCTTGCAGTTGGTCAAATAAGTCATCAATTCTTGGGAGAGGGTAACGGTTCTTAATGGTTAGTTTGTTCAGTTCTCGATAGTCGATGCACATCCTGAATGAACCATCCTTCTTCTTGACGAACAATACCGGTACTCCCCATGGCGAAGAACTAGGTCGGATGAAACCTTTGTCTTGGAGTTCCTTGAGTTGATTAGACAACTCCTCCATTTCAGTAGGTGCCAAGCGGTAGGGAGACTTTGCAACCAGCATTGCTCCAGGAATTAGGTCTATCCGAAATTCAACCTCTCGCGTAGGGGGTAATCCGGATAGGTCGTCGGGAAACACTTTCGGGAAGTCTCGAACGACTGGGATATCTTCTAGTTTTTGTTCGTCTACCTTCATGCTCATAAGATGTTTCACGTTTTCTTCAAGTCTCTCCCCATAGACTTAGAGTAACTCACCGTTAGGTAGTGGTATTCGGACCATCTTTTCATGACACACTATTTTGGCCTTGTTCTTAGACAACCAGTCCATTCCCACAATCACGTCAAAACTTTCGTGTCCAAATGGTATTAAGTCAATGCTAAAGGTATGACCTTCTAATTCTAGTGTACACCCACGAATGATCTCATTTGTTTCTACCTTTTGACCACTTGCTATTTCGATTTCGTAACTAAAGTCTAGTCTACCGGGTTCCATATTCAACAGATGCATGAATTTAGTGGAGACAAAGCTATAATCAGCACCAGAATCAAATAGCATAGTGGTCGTTTAAAGAGAACGTACCCATCACGATGTTCGGGTCCTGGCGTCCTTCTTCAGCGTTCATCACAAATACCCGACCACGAGCTGGTATACCATTGTTTCCACCATTCACATTGTTTTCACGGTTTGCATTGTTCCCATCATTTGCCAAGGTCTGATTCAGGTTGTTTTGCACTGGTGCCTGTGTCCTACCCAACCTAGGGCACATAATACGAAGGTGATTCGGGCTTCCACATTCATAACAAGTCTTTGGGTTAACAGCATTCACTGGTGTCACTTGCTTAGCTGCTGCTCTAAAATCTTTTGCCATATGCCCAGGTCGCTTACAGTTAAAGCATACCATCTAGCATGGCCTAGTCTCTGGATGATGGTAGTTGCATTTGGCACACATAGGGTAAGGACCCTGATACTCCTTGACGGCAACAGTTTCCATAAATCCTTTTCCCCACTTAGCTTTCTTATTGTCACCATTTGCACCTCCTTGCTTACTTGGCTCACTCACAGCATTCCTCTTCTCACTACTCTTAGACAATGTCCCATTCCTGATCATCTCATCCGTCAGGGTTGCAGATTTCAGTATCGCGCTCTGGATAGTAGCAGGCTCAGTCCCTTTCACCATCCCACGAATTTCAGGGACTAACCCATAGATGTACCTTTCAATTCTCTTAGATTCAAGAGTGACCATATGAGGTACTAGTCCAGCGAGCTCATGGAACCGATCCGTATAAGCCGTATGACCAGTTCCCACCATGGTGTGATTGTAGAACTCATGTTCCAGTTTCTGCATCTCATTATCTGGACAATACTCCTCTCTTAACAATCCCTTAAATTCATCCCAACTCATCCCTATGGCAGCTTCTCTGCCCTTAACCTGAATTTGCGTATTCCACCAAGTCAATGCTTTTCCAATCAATGAACATGCAGCATACTTCACCTTCTGATGACTTGCACACTCACTTATGTCAATCACTGACTCCATCTTCTCGACCCATCGAGTATAAGCTATCGCACCTCCATTGCCATCAAAGTCCACCGGTTTGTACACGGTAAATTCCTTGTAAGTACATCCTTTGTTACCGTTGTTATGGTTCCTATCATTGATGTGATCACTTCCACCGTCGTTTTCCGCTTGATCATTCCCACTCACGTTGTTCCCTTGGTTGCTGATATGGTCGCCAACTTGGGTGACAATGGTAGGTAGCAGTTCCCGTAGTTGTTGGGCGATAATGGTAGCAACATCAGGAGTCTCATTGCTGGCATCGTCGCTTCCCATGCCGCGACCTCCTGCCCTACCTCCTCGTCCACCAGTCCTTCCACCCCTTGGTGGTGGAACACCTCGGTTAACTCGAGTCGACATTCTTGGAGGCATGATTCTACAAGGTAGAACATTTGTAAATGTTAGATACGAGATAGGTAGGATAGGTCGGTATACGTGTCGTGCTACTACACTTAACTTCCTATCTGACAATCCATGAATTTGATAAGTCCATGCCGCATCATGTTATCGTAAAAATGTTGGCCAGGCGTTTTTAAGATAGCATCATGCTGCATTTACTTATCATCATCACTTTGTGTCATGCTATACACATAATCGCACACGTAGTTCCTATAATACAAACTGCATGAGGATTCTTAGGTTATAGTCTAGGTTAAACCACCTAATTCTCTATAACCTTGGTCTCTGATACCAATCTGTCACACCCCAAAAATGGCACAGCGGAATGGCATTTACGGGGTATGACCTCATAGTCAAGAACACAAGGCGTCACAATAGAGAAATACTAAATGTATAACATAAAACAGATAATAGTCGCAAACTCCCACAACTGGGATAAGTACAAAGATCCAAAATAAACATAAGCCTCAAAGTTAAACAACATCACTAGGAAATAACAAAAATGCAACTTCACGAGATATAACCCGGAAGGGTCTTGTTTTAAGTCTTGCTAATGCCAGGCCAATACTCAACCTTCTAGTGTAACTTCAGTCTTAGCACCTAAAAATGGATACTCGAAAATGTCAACATAAAGTTGGTGAGCTCGTAGGTTTAGGAGTTAAACCATGAAGCTGTGAATAATAACGCAAGACATATTTATATGAACATCAATTACAAGCACATTATCAAGTAGCAATAGTGTCACGCCAACTGAACCTATAGTGTTCCTCATACGCATAACCAATATCACGTAGGGAGCTACCCCGATAGATCTATCAACATGTGGGCTCTCAACAGAGAGTTAACAGTTGCATCAACTGAACCTATAACTTGTGGGCTCTCAGCATAGAGTTAACAGTGGCGCAGTCATGTACTCACAAAACAAACATGTCACAACATATAATCGCATCATCATACGTATATGTCCAAAATCATGTAAAACAGTAATTCACAGCATGAAAACATTTGTAAAGCATTGAGTACCATATTCTTCCTAGGAAAACATAATGAAAATGGGGCTATGACAACTCACCTCGAAAGCAAAGCACAATACAGCACAAACACGAGTAGTACGGCACAACAGCAACTAGTATCACAACGCGACGGACTCGGCACAACCTATTAATAATAAACTTATCTTAACGTATATCCAAAGTATAACAGTTTCCAAAAGTTAACTATTCCCAAGTATATTCCACTTTCAATTCCAAAATATCTTCGTTAAATCCATTTACTGGTGTTTGGTATCATCGTGGGTGAAGTGGTGACATAACGTTGACTCAAGTGTACACACACCAAAAAAATGACCAAACCGAACATTACTCCTGAACAATATCCCAATAACGAATACGCCAAGTTGTTGCAATATCCCAAGCCGTCTCTACTACTCAACTCACAACAACCTAACAAGAACCAAGATCATGTAATTTATTTAAAGTTTGATAAGTTATACGGGCAAATTTTCGGACGCTTATCAAATTTGTCAGCTCTTTAAATCTAACAAATTTCTTCGTCAACTTTGTTAGACCCGTTTCCCGGGTAGTGGGACCCCACCTTAGACGAAATGGACCGAGTATAAATGTGGTTGTTTAAGGGCAAATGGTTATAGTGTTAACTGTTAAGTGTTAGTCTGTTATAGCCCAGATGCGGCGCATCTAGGAAAGTACATTCGGCGTATGAAAAATGGAAAGTAGAACAGACTTATTATAGGCCATGCGCCGTATTGGAAAAGGAGATACGGCGTATTCAAGGGGTAGCATGGATGCGGCGAATCTAAAATATAGATGTGGCGCATCAACCTTAAATAAGCAGAATGGACAGAATTGCCCTTGTAGCTAGAAACTTCCCTATTATTCTATAAGATACCACACTCTCCTGTAAAAGAGAGTGTGTTTCTGTGAGTGTCGAACCAAAGGAGAAAGAAAGGAAGAGATGATGAGATGATGATGGTTTAATGGTGATAATTCAAGAGTGATGTCTATAGCTTGTCCTAGCATGGTTATCAAGTAAGTAATGATGCTTAATTAGTGTTTAATTAATGATTAAGAATCTAGGGTTTGTGAACCCTAACTTGGGATTAAAGGGTAAATGGTGTTTTAAGATAATTAAGAGGTAATGATAATTATGTGATGAGTTTATAATGGGTTTAAGTTAGTAAATGATGGTATTGAGTATCATATAATCAATATATGATTATATGATAATTAGAAGTGTTTAGAGGTTAGTATGGTGGTGTTAACCATGAGTATAGCTAATGATTATGTATTATATGTTATGATGATAATGGTCTAGGATGTAATGATGATGATGATAAAAGATGAAGATGATGTTAGTGATAGTCTTGGCTTGGACTCAAGGTAAGTAAACCGGCTATAAAATGATGTTATGATGACTTCTATGCATTATGTGTCTAGATGATCATATATGCTAAGATTAATGAATGTTTGTGTGATGTTGTTATGTGTTAGTAAGTGTAAGGTAGTGATGGATTAGGCAAGGTGGATTAAGGTATGTGTTTATGTTTGATGTATCGAAGGATTTAGGGTTATGATGTGTAATGTAAGAATGAATTGTAATGTTATGTTATACCCGTTTTACTTACTAAGCATTCGTGCTTACGGTTTAAGTGTTTAATGTTTTGTAGGCGAAAGTGTTGAGATGAAGGCTTGGATAAGGATTAATGTTGGATATGCGTTTGGTAGAAGGATTTGGTAAGAAAGTAGAGCTAGGTAGAATACCGAGCTCAATGTCAAGTTTGTACCCCCGTTGGTCTTTTAATGAGTTGTAATGTGTTTTTAAGTGTCAAAGTGTATGTCAAGTGTTGTGCAACGATTTGAAATTCATTTGATGGGTCTAAGTATGTTTTATGTGTAAACGAGTAAAGTTAAAGGAGTGTTTGGATTAGGGTCTATTTGTACCCATTTTGGGGCCAAACGGGTTAATTGTCGTGTATTCTAGTCTGATATGCTAAATGAAAGATTTCTGGGAAGTTTGGTGTGAAACGAAAGTGGTATAAGTGGTTTGTTGTGAAAATGGGTGTGTAAAGCTTCTGCAGGTTTTCCTGCTGATGTTCTGTGTAATTTGGTAGATGCGGCGTATCTAATTTATTAGATACGGCGTATCAGGAGTCTCAGGTGATGCGGCGTATCTAATATATAGATGCGGTGTATCAGAGGTTTAAGGTGGTGCGGCGTATCACTTTAGGTGGATACGGCGCATGGTCTGATACGGCGTATCCCTCAGAAGGGATGCGGCGTATCGTTGGTCAGAAGGATTGTCTATTTATGTTATAAAGTTTTATGGGAAATGTGTTGAAGGGTTTTCGAGTATATGTTCTGCAAGTATTTTAAAGAGTTAAATGTGATAAGTTCCGGTTATTAAATGAAGAAATCGTATGAGTCTGGTTAAGTCAAGCGTTTCCGCATAAAAAGTCAAAGTTTTTGGTCAAAGCGGGCACGGGGTGTAACAAATTGGTATCAGAGCTTCGGTTTAAGTGAATTAGGTTTCCTTTAGGTTGCCTAGACTTAAACCACTCGTAGAAATGTTGGACGTAGGTGTAAGAAATGCGTAAGATAAACGTTTAATTTATAAGAAGGAAAGTGTGATATGTTATGTGGACCAAAGATTAATAAATGATGAATGTGCCTTATGTGCCAATGTGTATATGATGTAAGTCCAAGGAGGACTTGAAATGTTAAAGTGATTAGTTAGCCGTGCACCTTGGTCGGTGCCGGTGATTGGTTGTGATTTCATAAGTGTATGTTAGCCTAGCGATAATGGAATGAGAATAGGAATGGTATTCGGTATTAGAGACGGGCTAATAAGTAAATCTAAATGCTGATGTTTAAAGTATGGAACATTATAATGTGCTAATCTATAACGTGAAAAGATAAGCTAAGGAACTAATGAAGTAGGGTTGGATGGTACGAAAGGTAAAGAATGAGCTTAATAAATGACGGCATGTAATGATTATGACCCGTAAGATGTTAGAAGCCAATATATGGTCTTATTATACAATATACACGCTTAATGAATGACGTTAAGGTAATATAGAGACGGGCTAAGGGTACATAAGATAACGAGGATGAATGATATGATAGAACGTAATTGATGAAATCAAATGATATTGTTAAAATGCATAAATAACTAAGATAAGATAAGTCAAGGCATAAGAACAAGAACGAAATGAGTATGCATAAGGTTAAGTTGTTGACTTAAAATCATTATAATACGGCTAAGGCGATTAGCTGTAATCATTATAACGAAAGCATGAGTTACAATTGGCGATATGTGTAAAGTCTGGTGTAAAAGAGTTGAGTATACTAACGTGTGGTGTAAAAAGATGGAAATGGCTAGCACGGGGTAAAGAATGTAAGCTAGAGTGAAAAATGTAACGATATAGAAAATGTGTGAGTAAACTAAAACGTGCAAGAATAACGAATGGTACTAATGAACGAATGTAAGTTAACCTATGCAAGGTTTAGAAGTGAAAAGAGTCGGGTGGACTAAAGGGTAAGGTAAGAGGATGAAAATGACTAAAACGAAATTAGATTGTAAGATGATAAACACATAGAAGTGTGTATTTATAATAAGCAAGTTCATATGCAATATAAGCTTGCGTTCACAAAATAAAATGAATGGAATAGTACGTGTGTGTTAAATGTTAATAGCTTGGATCCAATGTGATAATGTGAAAGTGATAAGGTTTGAATGTTAATGATCCTTCGGGATGGATGTTAAAGGTGGTATCTTTCGGGATGACCAAGTTAATGAATGTTAAAGAATCCTTCGGGATGTGTTAAAGATCCTCCGGGATAAAACGTATTGCCTTCACCGGCAAAGATTGCCTCCATCCTTGGCATGTGTAATATTCCCTTTGGGGAAACTGTTAAAGTAAAGTGGATCCAAGCTAGGAGATGAAAAGTTTAAATATGAAAATGAAAATGAAAAGTTAAAACGTGAAGTAATAAAAATGCGAGTGTTGTGTCGGAAGTGTATAAGTAGGATGGTTTAGGGTTTCTTTATTTAAATGGATTGGGATGCCTTTTCATTTGAATAAAGAATTCGTAAATCACCGAACCATGAATTTGTATTTCTTGATTTGCATCGTTTGGGACGCCTCTCCATGTAAATGAGGAAGTACAAATGAGTGAGCTTATGTGTTCCCAACATGGCATGAGTAGAGTGGAAGGGTAGAAGAAGTAGTCTAGGATGATTAGAAGTCATAAGGAGCTAAGATAGGTGGATAGACAATGAGTTGAATGACGACCCTTGGTGGGAAACGTCAAGTGAAGTATAGGACTTAGGTGTTTTAAGTGTGAGCTGAAACAATTAAAGTTGAAACGATATGCTTGTTGCAATATGAATTGAAGGAAAATGTGGGATAATGAATGCTAATAAACGCTAATATGGATTAAAAGCTCTATAAACTTTGAGAAGAAAATTAAAGGGAAATGTAACGTATAGTAAAATGTCAATGAGTTAGTGGTAAGGTTGCGATAAAAGTAGAAAGTTAACGAATAACCAACTTATAAGAAGTGAAAAAGGGTATGTAATGTTCAAGTGACACATAGTCCTTGACGAAAAAGTTAAATGAACTAGTTGGAAAGGTATGTGATAGACGTAGGGATGTTAAATGGTAAGCATTCATGGCTAGGATTATGCATCGAACAACATAATGATTGAAAAAGAAATGAAAGACTTGGGAAGTAAGCTAGAAATGAAATGAGCTAGGGGTATGATGTACGTATAGTGGACTTAGAATTGAAAGATCACCTAGATCATGCAATCGAAGAAGGGAAGAGGAAAGGAAAGTGCTAAGAATGGAGGTAAGGTAAATTAGTTTTGGATAGTAATGGACGAGAGATTTCGGGGACGAAATCTAAATAAGGGGGTAGAAATGTTAGACCCGTTTCCCGGGTAGTGGGACCCCACCCTAGACGAAATGGACCGAGTATAAATGTGGTTGTTTAAGGGCAAATAGTTATAGTGTTAACTGTTAAGTGTTAGTCTGTTATAGCCCAGATGCGGCGCATCTAGGAAAGTACATGCGGCGTATGAAAAATGGAAAGTAGAACAGACTTATTATAGGCCATGCGCCGTATTGGAAAAGGAGATACGGCGTATTCAAGGGGTAGCATGGATGCGGCGCATCTAAAATATAGATGCGGCGCATCGACCTTAAATAAGCAGAATGGACAGAATTTCCCTTGTAGCTAGAAACTTCCCTATTATTCTATAAGATACCACACTCTCCTATAAAAGAGAGTATGTTTCTGTGAGTGTCGAACCAAAGGAGAAAGAAAGGAAGAGATGATGAGATGATGATGGTTTAATGGTGATAATTCAAGAGTGATGTCTATAGCTTGTCCTAGCATGGTTATCAAGTAAGTAATGATCTTAATTAGTGTTTAATTAATGATTAAGAATCTAGGGTTTGTGAACCCTAACTTGGGATTAAAGGGTAAATGGTGTTTTAAGATAATTAAGAGGTAATGATAATTATGTGATGAGTTTATAATGGGTTTAAGTTAGTAAATGATGGGATTGAGTATCATATAATCAATATATGATTATATGATAATTAGAAGTGTTTAGAGGTTAGTATGGTGGTGTTAACCATGAGTATAGCTAATGATTATGTATTATATGTTATGATGATAATGGTCTAGGATGTAATGATGATGATGATAAAAGATGAAGATGATGAAGATGGTGTTAGTGATAGTCTTGGCTTGGACTCAAGGTAAGTAAACCGGCTATAAAATGATGTTATGATGACTTCTATGCATTATGTGTCTAGATGATCATATATGCTAAGATTAATGAATGTTTGTGTGATGTTGTTATGTGTTAGTAAGTGTAAGGTAGTGATGGATTAGGCAAGGTGGATTAAGGTATGTGTTTATGTTTGATGTATCGAAGGATTTAGGGTTATGATGTGTAATGTAAGAATGAATTGTAATGTTATGTTATACCTGTTTTACTTACTAAGCATTCGTGCTTACGGTTTAAGTGTTTAATGTTTTGTAGGCGAAAGTGTTGAGATGAAGGCTTGGATAAGGATTAATGTTGGATATGCGTTTGGTAGAAGGATTTGGTAAGAAAGTAGAGCTAGGTAGAATACCGAGCTCAATGTCAAGTTTGTACCCCCGTTGGTCTTTTAATGAGTTGTAATGTGTTTTTAAGTGTCAAAGTGTATGTCAAGTGTTGTGCAACGATTTGAAAGTCATTTGATGGGTCTAAGTATGTTTTATGTGTAAACGATTAAAGTTAAAGGTGTGTTTGGATTAGGGTCTATTTGTACCCATTTTGGGGCCAAACAGGTTAATTGTCGTGTATTCTAGTCTGATATGCTAAATGAATGATTTCTGGGAAGTTTGGTGTGAAACGAAAGTGGTATAAGTGGTTTGTTGTGAAAATGGGTGTGTAAAGCTTCTGCAGGTTTTCCTGCTGATGTTCTGTGTAATTTGGTAGATGCGGCGTATCTAATATATTAGATACGGCGTATCAGGAGTCTCAGGTGATGCGGCGTATCTAATATATAGATGCGGTGTATCAGAGGTTTAAGGTGGTGCGGCGTATCACTTTAGGTGGATACGGCGCATGGTCTGATACGGCGTATCCCTCAGAAGGGATGCGGCGTATCTTTGGTCAGAAGGATTGTCTATTTATGTTATAAAGTATTATGGGAAATGTGTTGAAGGGTTTTCGAGTATATGTTCTGCAAGTATTTTAAAGAGTTAAATGTGATAAGTTCCGGTTATTAAATGAAGAAATCGTATGAGTCTGGTTAAGTCAAGCGTTTCCGCGTAAATAGTCAAAGTTTTTGGTCAAAGCGGGCACGGGGTGTAACAAACTTGACATTGATTCCACATAATCATTAATCCCCACATTATAATAATAAGGTAATGTGTCTCGATAAACGTGCCCTCGAAATATTTAATAACTCTTATTTACTTCAAACTTTCCATTTATAACATATCGTTTTTAAATGAAAACTTCCGTTAAATATTAAGTAACAAATGAGTTTTTGTTAATTAATATTTCCCGTTTTTAGTCGTTATTATTTATTTTTCGACTTCTAATTATATATACATTTCCAAACAAATATTTTTCGAGTTATCATCCGTTTCAAGTCACGAGTCCGGGTTTCATTATTCTCGGGTCAAATAACCAACCATAATAGTCATAAATCCAAATAAAGTCTAATATCGTTTCGGCTTGTCGAGGCCACGCCAAGACTAAAAAGTCTCGGTGACACCCGACTTGGCTCAATATCAACACAGTTTTAATATATGATCAAAATAACAGTGCCGCAAGTCCAACAATCGCCAACAACCTTTTAACGGCCAAAAACTACGGCTTGTTATCTAATTAACGCTTTCCAATTCCAACGCAACAACTACAATCAACAAGTATTATCCCAGGCCGAGACCTTATCGGTCTCGGTTTCAACTCTCGGCATCAATCAACAAACCACAAGTAAAATTCTAGGCCGAGACCCTATTGGTCTCGGCTCCACTCTTGGCACCAACAAAACCACACAACATAAATCAAAGTATAATACAATAAACCAAAATCCAGTATCCAACATCCCTGTTTCAAGTTTCAACAGCCAACAACAACAAACAAATCTCATCACCACCATTATGCCGAGACTAAAAGTCTCGGCTTCGAATCCATGCTACGCTAACAATCAACCAAATGGACCAGTGGGTCTCTCGGCCTCAATCCAGCCCAACATTAACACTTTCTAAACTAATCTTTAATCCAAACCCTAATGTCCAAAACTAATCACAAATATGAAAATGACTCAAAAACTCATAACACGACTCAACACGACATCCAAACGAAGTGAGCTTATGCTCACGGCACCATCACGACTCGACCACAAAACCCAAACAAAATGATACCAAACTCGTTACTAATAAGTTTTTTAGTTATTAAAAATATTAACCCACTTTTATACCCAAATCCGAACCAAAAGTAAAAGAGAAGGAAAAGTATTGACTCGTTGTATACGAGTTGACTCACACCAAGTCACACATGAGTGTGAATCGGTGTGTCTCACCTTCACAAGCTCGAAATATACTCAGATCTAAAGTTTTGATGATGGTGGTTGTGGGTACGCGGCAGTGACGGTGGATACGTGGTGGTGGGGGAGCTTTCTGGCGCGTGTGGTGGATAAGAGTGATGGGGAGATCACAAGGTGAGTGTTGGTGGTGGCGGTGTGTTGTGGCAGTAGGCGGTGGTGGTGGTACAGTGGTCGGAATAACTGGTCGGAGAAGAAGAGAGGGAGAGAGAGAAGTGGGTGTCGGCTGTGGGTGTGAAATGAGAGGGAATAACCCTAATGGGGCTATAGAATTTGCTTATGTAGGCATAGGACTAAGGATGAATATATATTGTCCCTCAGGGACTGAAATTGTAACTTAGGCACGGGGTGGGAAGTGGCATTCGGTCAAACTTCTTATAAAACGTATCCGGGATAGATTTGAGTACCGAGACATTTTCCCGAGTAATTCTAATGTTTTCCACTGATCTTAAAATAATTTTTCCAATCAAATTGACTATAAATACGCCATGTTCGTGTAATCTCTTTAAAACCAATATTTTTCGTGTTAATAGGTTTATTTGTGTCGACTCGCGTTGTGTGGTCTATCTCACAAACACACATAATAGTGAACACATAAACTAAATAAACAGATCATATCGAGTTTAAGGTTGAGTAAGGACCTGAAAAATTTACGGTTGTTATAGATGACACCAATGATATAGGTGGGAATGGTAATAATAACAACACAACTGGATGCACGTATAAGGAATTTACGGCATGCAAGCCAATAGAGTTTGATGGCAAGGGAAGTGCATTGGAGTATACTCGATGGGTTGAAAAGATGGAGTCAGTGATCGACATTAGTAGCTGTGCAACACATCAGAAGGTGATGTATGATGCATGCTTACTGTCAGGAAAGGCATTAACATGGTGGAACACGCAGATTCAAGCTAGGGGTAGAGAAAAAGCTGTAGGTATGACATGGGACGACTTTAAGGCACTACTAAAAGAGGAATACTGTCCGGACAATGAAATGAAAAAGCTGGAAGGTGAACTTTGGCATCACACTATGGTAGGGGCTGGTCATGCAGCCTACATAGACCGATTTCATGAGTTGGCCAAACTAGTTCCTCATCTGGTTACCCCTGAATCAAAGAGGATCGAGAGGTACATCTATGGTCTTGTCCCTGAGATTCGTGAAACTGTGAAAGCAACTAAGCCTTCTACAATTCAGAGTGCAATATTGAAAGCAGGGACTCTAACAGATGAGATGGTTAGGAATGAAATTTTGAAGAACGGTGATAAAAGGAAGGGAGTGAATGAGTCGGACCAGCAAACGGGCACCATGGTTGACAACAAGGAGGCAAGGACCTTTGCGGCCACTAGTTCTGGTCAGAGAAGGTATGTGGGTCCATATCCTAAGTGTGCTAAATGTGCTTATCATCATCAGGGGTCTGTGCCCTACCGTGTGTGTACAAATTGCAATCAGTTGGGTCATTTTGCAAATCGTGTAGAGCACCAGTGAATGCAGGCAACATTAAGAATAACCAAAAGACATTCTATGAGTGTAACAACCCGGATCACCTCCGGAATGCGTGTCCTAGGTTGAATAGGGCACCTAAACAAATACAAGGTAATCTAGCTTTAGCAATTGAAGGAAATAACCCAAACCCTGGAATCCATAATAGTCCGCCTCGTGGTCAAGCATTCTATTTGGGTCATTCGGATGCAGCTCACGCATAATGGGTACGCTTTCCCTAGACAATTGGTATTCTACCATATTATTCAATTTCGGTAAAACTTAGCTTTGCCCTACAGGATTAATGCCTCTATTAGATAAGAAACCTAGATACATAAGCTTTGGCATAATTACTTTAACTATACACATCGACTATTCGTCAACATCGTTTCAACATCTAACACAGACTGAATCTCGGGACGAGATTCCATTTAAGGGGGTGAGACTGTAACCACCGGTAAATTTCCACTTGCACTAAACTAATACACATTCTAAATAAAGAATACTTATCCATTTTCTACGTATATTTTTTTTCTTTAAAGACTAAACGTTATTATTTATTCTGATCACCACTACACACTAATGTGACGTAACTCACATTCCCAATAAACGTGCTCACGCGCAGACCGACACCAACTTGCTCTATGTTTATTTCACATAAACATTTCTTATATGTCAAGTATAAAAGTTTTCAACTTTTATTTATCAGTTTACGTTAATTCGTTAACGTACGATTATTAAACGTTCAAATTAAATGTATACTATCTACTAGAGTTTTCACTAAACCCTAATTTATTATAACTATGATTTTACGTAACTAAATCATAAACCCTAATGTACAACACTCCAAAGCTAATGTACAAGTCTTTAAAGCACGGAAACCTAACTTTACTTTATTTCCCGTTACAAGCCCTAAATTCACAATTCTATGATTTTATGTGATAAAATCACAAACCCTAATCTATATGTACATGAATTTTATAAAAATAAAAATGTACAAGTCTTTCAAGCCCATGTACAAGTCCTTAATGCATAGAAACTTATTATTAATATAAATCTTATTATAAACCTTAGTGTACCTACTATAAAGCACATAATACAAGTCCCTAATGCACAAGTCTTCAATTAGATTTTATTATAAATTACAAACTTAAAGTACAAGCCCCTAATGCTTGTGGTACAAGTGCTTAATACATGAGATTAAAAACAATATTTTTTTATTAATTCTAAAACCTAAACTAGTTCCTAAACAAACTAAACCCTAACAAGACACAAATTAGGCCACATCACCTTGTCTTCTTGATCTTCAACCACTTGGTCAAATATTTCAAGCTCTCTATGTGTCCTCTTTTTAACCATTCGAACCAAGAGGCTAGGAATCAAACTAGTATACGCATATGTGTTCATCTTTAAGACCTTTCGAACCAACAACCTAAAGCATAGACATTTGTGAACACATCACCATGTCCCTTTGATTTTCTACACCTTGGTCCATTTTATCAAGCTATACACATGGTTTCTTTTAAAACCATTCAAACCGAAAGGCTAAAATTCGAAGAAGTATACACATAGGTGTTATCTTTTTAACCATTCAACCAAACCCTAACCTTGTGGCTATGGATCAAACAAATTTACACCATGTCACCTTGTTCCTTAACTCCTACGACATTTTCAAGAGTTTTGGAAATTTACATTTTCCGGTTTTGCGTTTTACGCATTTTAAGCCTACGATTTTAAGTTTTTACAACAATTAAGCACCCCGATAAAACTTATCACTCATTTAATATACTTTTTATAGTATATTGATATGTTTCAACATTTCTTAGAAGTTTCATATTTTAAGGATACCCGGTTTTAAGTTTCGTGACTTAACGGCTTACAGTTAGCGATTAACGGGACCAAAACTCACTCCGTAACTTATATAAGGCCAAGATTCATCCACCTAGTCCCTCACCCTTGTATTGCACGTGTATAAGGATCACCAAGGCCTTGGTGGCTTGGTGAGAGCCATGGAACATTTATAGCATCATGTGTTACATTAGGAGCCATAGAAAGTCTTAAGGCTAAAAATCAACCAAGTATGCATCATGTGTTCCATTCTAGACCATGTCTTAGTTTAACTAACCTCCTCAAATCCCTATAAATACCCTTTACCCCTCTCTTAGTTGTTCACAACCTCAGACATACAAACACTTTCATCATTTTATTTCCAACTTCAAGTATTATTACTACAAGTTTCAAGCTCCAAGTTCACCACATCAAGTCCTTTGCATTCTTTGGTGATTCTCTTGAGTTTAAATCCACTCAAGTCACCAAGGAATTATCCAAGTCTTGCACAATCTCTAGCACAACCTTGATCTTACAAGAGAAGTGAAGGAATCCAAGAGAGAAGAGCTTTAAGTCCTTGTTCTAGTTATTTGATCCTTGATTTCCTTTTTTATAAAAATCCAAAAGTTGTAAGAAAGATTAACCCCCACTCTTGCTCAACATCATTTACATATTTCTCATACTTAATACATGCTATATATGGTCATTATATTGAATTCAAGATGTACAAAACCCTTAAAACAAGTTGAAAAAGCTTATAAGTTAACTTATGTAAGTGAACAAGTAAACTAGTGTCTTATGCTATGAAAACGACCAAACTAGAATATCCATGACCTTGAATAGATAACCTACTGTTATATAGGATCTTATAAGAAAAACGTACCAATTTGAATCACCTGAAACGGATAAACGAGTCAAAAGTTATGACAAAAAGTAACTAGAAAATTGAAAACCCGAATCTGCCAAACTGCATTCTGCTTAGATTTCGGATTTTTATTAGGCCCTTCGGATCCGATTCATCAAAAAGTTAAAACATGAAAGTTGTCCGGAATGATATTTTACGTCTACACTATGGAAACTCGGCCTGAAAACGCAAAACAAATGCATTTTTCTGCCACAAATTGGAAAACAGTTTTTAATATCAAAAATTTAGTTTTTCACTTGGCAAGTAATTAAGAACCATGTGATTTTCAAAACTAATTACTCACTAAACATAATGAACTTTATAAAATAACAATCTTCATTCAAAAATAAACTTTCTTAAGTTTATTTTACCTTCGGAATAGTAACTTTTGTTAAACGACGAGAACTTGTAAAACCATTTAAGTTACTTACACTAAATCAAGTACCATATAACTTTCATTAGACATTTAGATTTACCCAAACTCACTTGCGGATTATGACCAAACTTATTTTGCAAACCATGTAACCACTTAACTTATATGTCACGTAATCAAACAAGCAAAACTTACGTTTTCCATATCGAGTACTACAAAACTAGGGAGCTTCGTGTGAGGGGTTTCATTTGGGTAAACGGATCGACGAGTTGCTAGATTGAAGATTTAAAGTGTCCTAGCTCCTCGAACGTTTACTACATGACCTCTGAATTATGATGGCCCGAACAGTAGTACGAGATATATAAACTAAAATTGTTTCATAAACCGTTTCTATAAAATGATATACACAAAACTTCCAAGTACTACATCATGATAATATAAGGACATATATAGGCTCGTTTATGTTTTCTTAGACATTATTCCAAACCTAAGTTGCAACAATTATTCTAGGTTACACGTAGAGGTTTTCCCGGCCTATCCAGCGATTTCGTTATATCCTTAAACATCATCCAACTCACGGTGAGTTTCATAGCCCCTACTTTTATATGTGTTGAATTACTTTTGGGGGAGATACATGCTTAGACTATTTTCATTTACTTTCACAAGTACTCTAAACTTTTACGGATTACCGTGAGTCATAGCCCCACTTTTACTCATTTAATTACTTTATAAACTCTTTGGGGGAGATACATGCTCAAATACTTGCTTTGACTTCCACAAGTACTCAAAACATTTATACTCTTATGCTACGCTATACTTTTTATACTTTTGGACATGAAGTGTGGTTACGATATGTGCCTTAATGTGTTACACTTATTCTTATACGCTATATTCTTTAGCAACTGTTTAACTCCTAAATGGAGCCGTTGGAGAGGTATTGATAGTACTATCGGGCTGACGCCCCCACCTTTGGTCCCAGATTCATGGCCTTGGGTGAATATAATCCAGTATTCTTGTGTAAACTTACGTAAACTTGTCATGAGGTTCAGTTGGCTGTTATTCATTACATTAAGTACTCACACATATCGTATACACATATGTCCTACTCATACTATATTTTAGCAGTGGGTTGTGAACACATAGGTTGCAAGTTTCGTATGGGCGGAACTTAGAATTGAATGGATTTACAATACCTTTGCTATGGGAACATTATTTGAAGGCTTTACAATTTAACTAAACTCTATGAACTCACAATCCTTTGTGTTGACACTTTTTAGCATGTTTATCTCAGGTTAGTAAGGCGATAGCGGATGCATGGATCATAGTCTCTTTTGCATGCTTTGGAGACTTATGCTTTATCTTTTACCATTCGATACATTTTGAAAACATTTATGTATTCATATACTTTGGGACCTCTTGTAATAACTCTGATTTAAATAATTCGAATGGTAACTTTTCAAAACGTCTCATTTAGAGGTCGTTTTCTATACCTTGTGCTTTATATTAAGAAGTAGCGCCCCATTGACACTATCGTTCCGCTGCGATATTTTGGGGGTGTTACAATAATGTAACAGCCAATTGAACCTCACAACTTGCTTTCATATGCTTACACCCTACACTGGATTATATTCACCCAAGGTCAAGAATAAGGGACACAAGGGTGGGGGCGTCAGCCCGATAGTACTATCAATACCTCTCTAATGGCTCCCTCCAGGAGTTAACCAGTTGGTTTTGAATAATGTACGAACCATGCAGACGAGTTTAATACATTAAGACATATATTGCGATAAAACTACACATCATGTCTGAAAAGTAGAAAAAATGTAGCACATCATAAAAGTATAAATGTTTTGTGTACTTGTATTTGTATGTAAATGCAAATCATGTATTTTGATAAATGAGTAAAGTATTTCTAAGCATGTATCTCCCCCAAAAAGTTTAAAACAAGCATTAAAAGAGTAAGAGTGGGGCTATGACTCACCGTGAACTAATGATATCAAAACGTATAATGGAATTGATGGATAAGCCGGGAAAACCTCTACGTACAACCTAGAAATATGATATCGTGTCTTAGGTCTGGAATAATGTTTATGAAAGTATAAACGAGTCTATATACGTCTTTATATTGATCATGATGTAGTACTTGGTAGTTTGGGTATGTTTGTTTATAGAAACGGTTTTAGTTTGTGAAAACATGTTTAGTTTATATATATCGTACTACCGTTCGGGCCATCACAATCCAGTGGTCATGTAGTGAACGTACGAGGAGTTAGGATACTTTAATTCGTAAAATCCAACAACTCGTCAGTACGATCACCCCGAAGAGGCCCCTCACATGAAGCTCCCTACTATTGTAGTACTTAATATGTAAAACATGTATTTTATATGTTTGCGAAGTTTATAAAGGTTATGATAGTTATAAGGATTTATAAGTTATGAGTATAGTTTCATATGTGAAAACTTATAAGTTAGGATTATTGTTTCACATGTGAAAAACAATATTCCGAAGGTCAAATAGACTTTTAGGAAAGTTTATTTAGGATATTGCATGTTTCGCAAATGAGCTTTGGCCGTTTTCAAAGTCTAATGAAGTTATAGGGTTGTTTGTTTATGATTTAGGAAAGATGGTTATTACATGTTCTCGTCAATCACTAAATTTGTTATTCCAAAGTTGAGGTATGTGATTTTATTTGATGAAAATAATATTCACATGTATATAAAGAAATTTGCAAAGTTTCATGAGCTATCGACGTTGGGAACTAGTTTGTTTGCAAAAAGATTTTTGGAAAATGTTATGGTTCGGGTTTAAACAGGCCCTACTGCCTAGCCCACCTCGTGCATTTTCAGGCCGAGATCTCTCACGAATAGATGTAAAACATCAATCCGGACAACTTTCGTGTTTTACACTTTTGATGATTCGGACTCTAAAGTGGTTAAAATCGCGTTTTCTCGTTTCTGGACAGCTTACGATTTAACATCTAAGGTTTTCGGCATGATTTTCAACTTGTTGTATCTTTTGACTCGTAAGTCCGTTTTGGGTGATTCAAATTGCTATATTTTTAGTTTGATCTTGTCTACAACAGTATGTATATATACAAGGCTATAGGTAATTAATTTTGCGGTAAAATGAGTATAAGGTTCACTAGTTTACTAGTTTGCTTGTTTGTTAACATAATATAACATGTAAAGTTTTTAACTTGTTTTTAAAGGTTTAGTACATCATTATTTCAATATAAGGACTATATATAGCATAATATAAGAATGAGAAACAAGTAAATGATTTTTTTTTTTTTTTTTTTTTTTTTTTTTTTTTTTGAGGGTGAGCTAGGTCTTACAACTTTTGGCTTTCAAAGAAAGGATAAGCAAGGACTAGAAGTAGGACTAGAGCACTTCTCCACTTCTTGGAAGCTTTCTACGCTTCTTGTAAGGACTTGATTAAGGCTTGCAAGGACTTGATTCTTAAACTTAAAGTTGTTTAAGGCTTGCAAGGACTTGATTCTTGGAGTAGTACTTGAAGTAGAAGATCAAAGGAAATGATGGTGTATTTGTTTGTGTGTGGCATCAAAATGAGAAGACAAGGGGAGGGTTTATATAGCCTCATGAGGAGGTGATATGCATGATGACTCACAAAGCTTAATTGCTAAGTTATGTATATGTGTAGTGATCTTGGAAAGGATTGAACATAAGACCACCAAGTGTGCTGATGAGTCATGGGATGACTCACTATGGTGTAAGAGATTTTTACTTAGAAACTTAGTGACTAAGGGTATGTTTGTTAATTGGTTACTTGTATTGTGACTCATCACCAAGACTAATGTGTCTTGGTGATTCATCCCTTTTAAATGCCCAACAACAAGGGGAGGGGGAGGGAAATGAGGTGGAAACAAGGAAATTTAGATGTTTTCTTGTCTAGTGTTTTAAATCTTTGATTTGTTGTGTTATAATTTGATCCTGGGGATTATTAACGTTTAGCATTTAAATCATGAAACTGAAAATCGAGTGAGGTAAAAATATAAGATTCATAGAAAATGTTGAAACTTAGTTAGGAAGTATTTATGACTGGGAAATAAACTAAAATGACTAAGTAGTTTTAGATATTTACAACTTAGTTTATTTATTGTAAATATTGTGTAGTTTGATATTGTTTAGTTTATAAATCAAGGGATGATTTTTATGGTCAAAGGAGGGGGAAATATGTTGACTTTTCCAAAAATGTAAAAGTGTCTAAATGTCTTAGAAAATGTGGTGCAGGTATAGGTTAAGTCTGTACATAAGTAAAAATGCTTGAAACCAAGTTTAGACTCGTTAAACACAGGGTCTAGTTGGTAACATTTGAAATTAAAATTTAAAATTCCTGATATTGATTTTAAGTGGACTAGAATTTAATCTAATATGATAAAAATATTCAGAGTCGATTTTCGTTATGCGCGGGATAACCTAACAGTTATATTTAAAGTACAAAATTGTACGCGATTTTGGGATAAAATGTTTAAATATTAACGTGAAATTTTCGAGATGGTACACTTTGTTTCTCATTATTATCACGCAGTTGGCCTTTGTTAGGTAACTGTTATGATGCACTGAGTAGACAATGTGAATGGTACAATGCTCATCAAAATGTAGGTTTCCTATTGAGTTGGGTAAATGGACTTGGTGGGTAACATATGTTGCTTGGAATACTGAGGAGTGAAAGATGAACCTACTTGGTCAAAGCTATATGTTACCAAAGGAGGCTGGGAGGGATCTCAAATAAGGTGTGTGTTCCCAGATACTAATGCCTTTTAGTTATCTAAAATGGAAATGTATTTATCATTTGGAGAGGTTGGGTGACTATAGCTTGCATTTTGATGCCTAACCTTCTCACTCCTTGATCATTGTGGATGATGGTTGGATGGTTGGATGGTCTTGGGTGTGAGTTGATTAGGAATGTAGATATGGAGCTATGGTCTTGGTGCATTTAGGGTATATTCAGAGTTGTCTGTTGAGTTGTTAAACAGACTGTATAAAGTTGTCCACTATCTCTGTTTTGAGTTGTATCAGACTTAGTAGGAAGCTTATCAGAGATGTATGCTTTAGTTGTATCCGATATGTGACAAGCTTGTATGTTTGGGAATGTCCATTTCAGTGTACGTTTCCTCAATTATTGTAAGTTGTTTTGTTAATAATATATTTTCACCCTTTGGCAACAAAATTTTTTGGAGGGGTAAAGTATGAACTAATACTGAGGTCTTGAAAGTTTATGTCAAAAAAAATGAATTTGTTTGGTTTTGGTAAGTAAATATTTAATCATGTACGAGTTAGAGTATATGTTCATGTATCATGTTGTTTGTTACATAATAAGTCTAAATTGTGTTTGGTTTGAAAACCAAGATAAGCTTATGTTTTGTTGATTATGAGTAAATTGTTTTGAAACACCGTGTTTATGGTCTAAACATGTTTAAAAGTCATTTAAAAGTGTTTTTCAATGTTTGGTTTGCATCTATATTGTATATGTCAAATGGGTAAAGTTTTAGTAAAGCTCTTGACGAATTTGGAGTGTTTTGAGTCAAACTTTGGTATCAAAATAGTGCGGTGCGTAAAGTATTTGATGTATTTTTACTCAACTTTTAAAAATCGTATTAAATCAACCGTAGCTCGGATTAAGGCGTGTGATACGTTGTTGGAAAGATATAAATGTCCACTTTCTGGTTTATCCAAACATCAGAGGCTATATTGGTTTAGAAATCAATCGTTTTACTGAATTAGTAAAGTAAGTCAGTTTTAACTATGCCAAAATCATTCACATTTCGTTTAAAGCAATGTTTTGGTCGAGGGTTGTTATGGGATGGATAGTAAGGTTATAACAAGGTAACTAAAGTATGAGAGTGACTTAAAAGAAATCAAGAGCTATACTTAAGATAACCTTATTGGCTTGATAAGCTTAATGTAAAGGCACACCAAATATATATGGAAGTTTCGGAGAAACTAGCAAAGGAATGAAGAATGCTTTAGATTTGTATCAAGTGACTTAAGGTGAGTACACATAGATTTTCCCCAAACGGGGGCACACATCAAAATAAGGCTTCTTTTAAAAAAAATATATATATTTATGGTGTTAAAGTTTCTTTATATGCAAATGTTTACATTCTTTATGCAATGTTATGTTTACGAAAGTTTATATACTCTCTACCATGCTCACTATTAGATTCTTGGTAGGATTGATATGCAAAGTAAAGAATTTTATAAGCCTTGATAATCGAGAAGGAATGATGATAAGCTATAAGCTTAAAAAGGAATGCTTGGATCGATAGCAGAATTTTATGTATGAAGTGATGTGTTCACTTGGATCTTACAGTATTATATAATATCGTGGAATGTTAAGGTGTTATAATCATCTTGTTATGATGGATGTCAAGGGCTTACGAATGTTAAATAATTTGTTGAAGTATATAGTTTCAAAACTTATTTACTATGTTGAAAGATTTATTGTTAAAGAATAAACTCGTGTATCTCACTTAGCTTTCATGGCTAACGTGTGTATGTTCTTTGTCCATAGGTACAAAGACGAGCGAATGGGTAGATAGCATATAGATTGGTTTTGTCATGCTAATGTTGACAATTAAAGTACGAGAGTGCTACTTCTTACTGCTACTCTCACCGCTCACCATTACTTTTGACGAACACGTCTTATAAAAGTTGAGGTTTAGAAGTATATCTTGGGAGTAACTTGTGTACAAAAAGTGTAATGTTGGGACTTTTTTCGAATGGCTAGGCTTTTATTGGACCTCCTTTAGAGTAGCCCATTCACCAAACCGACCCACTGTGCTTACTCTAGGGGTGTTCATCGGTTCGGTTCTCGGTTAATTGGTTTATTCGGTTCGGGTTGTTCGGTTAAAAAAAAATTTTGAGTCATAACCGAAAACCGAACCGAACCGAACCGAGAACCGAACCGAAGTTCGGTTCGGTTATGGGTCAAAACCGAAAACCGAAATTTTGTACTTGAATATTGAACAACATTTATATTTGCTCTAATATTGAACCATAACAGTCTTGCATACACATATTGATATGTATGTCAAATGATTAAACCTAGAGAATAGAACATACATCATCCAGACACATAAACTTTCCTAAGAAATAACTAATCATAGCACATGACCCCATGACGGTATGCCAAAATATATGCAAAACGACATACCTAGACAAGTTTTAACATCTATTGAACACAAAATACCCTAACATCATAGGACCTAGGGTTAGTCAAGTTATATTTTTTTAATTAATATATAAAAAATATTAAATATTAATTATAATTCGGTTTTCGGTTCGGTTCGGTTGTCAATATGCTAAACCCATAACCGAACCATAAACCGATTAAAATGTTCGGTTCGGTTCGGTTTTTACCAATTCGGTTCGGTTAAGAATTCGGTTCGGTTATTTTCGGTTTGGTTCGGTTTCAGTTTTCGGTTACTGCGGATATTACCCGATCCATGAACACCCCTAGCTTACTCTGAACTAGGGTTGTTCGTCTCTTTAGTTTTTGGGTTTTCGGGTTGCTCGGTTAAGATCCCTTTTAAGCAAAATTGAACAAAACTGAATTCAAATTGGATCAAAGGGAATAGAAAACCGAATTTAAATTCGGTTCATGTTGACTTGAAAAAACTCGAATTACAATATTAAAAAATTTCATTTAATTATATAGAATTTTAGCACCAAATGTAAACTCAAATATATAGTGAAAGAAATACATCCCTAATGAAGAAAAAAATTACAACCTTAAAAATTGTTATATTATAGTAGAAAAAAGTTTTAACAGTTTTTTTTATGTACAGAATATATAAAAACATACGTATATGGTTTTTGGTACGGTTCGGTTTATATTTTGTCAAGGGAAAAATGAATATATTAGTTCTATATTTTGACATTTTTCCCGCTCTAAGTACTATACTTATTTGTAATATGTATAAGTCACTGTTCTTTTAAGTGTTTATCATTTTAAGTATTCTACTTAGTTTATGTGTCTAGAATTAATATTCAGTTGCTTGAAACTTAAAATGAGTGACAATACATGCGATTAAGTTAGAGATATATCTATTTAATCAACAACCTCATGATAAATTTAATTAAAAGATCAAATTATGTCATCTCTTGGCTAATAGATCAATATTTAATGTTTTCTTTTTATTTTACTTTTTTGCTCTTTTTAGGCTCCATTTTTTCTTTTATACTCATAAACTTAATTGAAATGGTAAAAACCTGCAACTCATATAAAATCTAATCATTAGTCAATTATTATGATTACTAACTTTGCAAATTCTCATTCAACCTATGCATAGATTATAGTCGAGTTTGTCAAAATTTGCAGATTAATAGAAATAAGAAATCATTGAACACTTTCGACAAAATTGTAGAAATCTCGCTTGAGAATAAGTCACTCTAAATTGTGTATTTTGATCGAGCATATCAAAACAAGATGATCTATTATGCAAGAGATGAAATAATTTGGTCTTTTAATTAGATTTATCATGAGGCTGTTGATTAAATAGATATATATTTAACTTAGTCGCATATATTTTCACTAATTTCAAGTTTGAGGCAAGTGGATATCAATTATAGACACATAAAATAAGTAGAGTACTTAAAATGGTAAACACATGAAAGTACAGTGACTTATACTTATTACAAATAAGTATAGTACCTAAAGCAGGAAAAATGACAAAGTATAGAACTAATAGAGTCATTTTTTCTTTTTGTCAAAACCAAAACCAAACTCAAAAGCCGAATATTTAATTAAGTTCAGCTTTGACAAATTCGGTTCTGTTACAAATTTGGTTCGGTGTTAAATCAGTTCGGTTCAGTCTTTGGATCCCGAGATAATACCCGAATCGTGAACACCCCGAGTATGACCAAAAGGGTTATATTACATTTGTTAGAAAGACAAGCTTTTACACATATTATTATTCTACAAATGTTTCAATTGAGATTTTAGCTCACAACTCTTTTATTAAGAGGCAAATCATATACCACGAAGCCAGATGACTTTTGCTTCAGTTTGGGAGGATATTTTCTAGCTTAAGGTGAAAAAGAAACACGTAGGTAAGGCATCACAACTTGCAGGTCTCAAGCATGTGTCAAAGTATATTGAACTAAGTAGCTCAGGATATATTACTAAATTGATTTTTGATTATACTAATGACAATAACAAATCAAGTCATGTGGTTTCAAATTAATATATACTTGAGATCAGACTAAACTATTTCAGATCCCTTTTTTTCTTAATGCGCTTCTAAACCTAACCATATTGATCCGTTAAAAATAGTACAATATAAGACACATCGACCTGTTTCTAGATAAGCGAGTCAACATTGCTACTCGTACTTCAAGGATAAAAAACACTATTACTCCTCGATGAGAAGTTCCTTTTCACCCTCCCCTCACAGGGCGGCTGGAAATCAAGATGACCTCACCTCTTCAAATTACTCACACAGGATTAGGATTGTCTCCAATGTTTATTGTTTCGGGTGACACTTTAACTAACAAGACAATGTGCAAAAGGCAGCAGAAACACTTAGAGATGAAAATGATTTTACAGTGATTATTAGGGGAAAGATTTGTCTCATCTATATAAACAAGATAACTTGCTGTTATATATTGCTTAAAATGGGTCAAATAGGTAAAAGTAAACGACAGGCGAAAATAAAACATGTTGACGTGTCGGAAGTCTTCCAATATGAATTTGAATGGGCATCACAGCAAAGTTGAAGGAAAAGTTACAACGAGAGAACTTTATTGAAACAAACATCCGAAGAAAGGCCACCTTGACCACTTGAAACAAGGGAAATGTCGTCGATTATGAACTATGAAGTAAATACTACAAACCGTCTTGGTGAAATGAAATTTTGAGCTAAATAACAACAATTGAACCACTACCTGAAGAGACCAAGAAACTCCCACTCATTTAGCAAGACCAATACCCATGAAGGATCATATACCAGAATATTAATAGTTAGATAGTGCGTTGTTGTCGTATATCTTTAAACAATCGAAAACATATCATATTTGAAAAACAGATAAGAAGTCTTAAGAATTCTTATATAGAGAAATATATCAAAGAATTTCGCACCCAATCTTCCATAAGGTGGAATTCATGGTAGCTAATTTCTGAAAATTGTGATGACATATGTAAAATTCATTTTCATTCCAAAGCATCAACAACTAACATATATATAGTCAATAACCATTAATATTATGAGCCAAAACTGCAAAAAGAAATTAAAAAAAATAAAAATGTGCTTCCTAATTCCATATAACAATGAACAAACCATGAACTAACCTACATTACCTCCCTTGATGTTGGTCAAGTTTGCTGGTTTTGTGATTGATCGGATCCATGTCACCAGAATAATAAGGATCCCATTCACGAACAGCCTCAAAATCACCTTGTTCTTGTAGAGCATACTTCCAACTAAGTTTTTCATCAAACTCATCATTTGTTTCACCATCAACAATATCTTCTCTCAATTTCCTCACCTTGTTGATAATTGCTTTCAGAGTTACATCAAATGCATCTTCAATAGTCTCTAATTTCGAATGAGGATCAGCATATATCAGTCTTGGAATCAAACTTATAACCTCTTTCTGCATCATCTTAATCCTCTTGGAATCAATTTGACTAAGTCGTTGTTCTATACTAATATTCTTACGAACATCATCCTCTGGAATAAACACCGAATACTTTGTATAGTTTTTTGGTAAATGCCATGTGTATTGTACGTAAAAAGAACTCGGATGAAAGAACACAGGTATACAACCTGCCAATATGGAATCAAAGGCTGATCTACGTGTAGCAGAATCACCTTTGGGTTGTAAGCAAAAAACAGAACTTTGAAACATTTTCATTACACTACTTGGCGAATGACAGTTCTTATCCCCAAACCCACAATCTAACAACTTTCCAACACCTGAATTCTTGCATTGATCAATCAAAAGACTCCTAATTGATTTAGGATTACCTGGTCGTGGGGCACCCGTGAAACAAAACAACCATTTCCGCTCCATTTTCATCATCCGGTCTTGCCAATCCAAAACCTCATTATCATAAGATGGATGGAAATAAGTAGGATATGGAATAGCAAAATCGTTAGCACTAAATGGGTTTGATTCTGTGGTAAGCATAGACATGTTTTTAACTGCGGGTAATAACAAAAACTTATTACCCCATTCAGATTCTTCATCAGATGGTCTTCTAAAATCCCAAGTTGGCCTACCCGCAACAAGAAAATGATCCTTACCATTCATGTACTTCCATTCATCTCGTTTTTGTAACCACTCAACAACCTCAATAGAGGCAGCATCTCTAACCGAAACATTAAACCCAAACATATATCTAGCAACATCAAACCCTACGTAAAACGGCACAAAAGTAGCTGCAGCTATAGAGGAATCATTTGTCAAACATTCATATCTTTTCATTCGCGTGAAAAAAATTGTCTCAAGACTTTGATCATTTGTACAATACCATCCATGATCCGAAAGCACACCTTCCGTATCATTTAACAACGCTCCAAACCCGTTATTCATAACATACTCACTCTTACACATATTTAACCACTTATTAACACTACCGCACTCTTTAATTATATCTTCATTAAAACGCGACGGAAGTTTATGAATATAAACATATCTTCCACCACATGGATCACTCTTATTCTCCGCACTTTTCAACGCTTTACTAAAAGGAAAAACCTTATCATTTTTCGGGTTTTCAAACCGCAAGATAGCAGCTTTGGCTTCTGCTATCTCGCGATCAGTAAACCCGAATGGATTACTTTTTGCACTTTCATTAACATTAATATTAACACTAACATTAAAATGAAAGTACGATAGTACAACACAAGTTAAAGCACAAACCAAACCAAATACATAGATACTAGATTGTTGGAAAATAAAATTACCTTTTTCCATTTGGGATCAAACTTGTGAATTTGGGTTTATATGATTTTGGTATAGCGTATGTTAGTGAGACAGGCGCACGTTAAGAAAAAAGTGTGTATTGTGTCTTTTTAGGTTTGCTCCCAATAGAGAGGTTGTTCACACCGTTAAACCACCACTCACGAGCCACCCTTGTTGGTTCTCTCCCCACTGACGCGTGACACAGTGCAAAACTGGAGAAGAAAGGTGAGGGTCTCACTTTGTTGGATTTTGTGCAAATGGTGGCCTGGTGGGCCTTCAATGTTTATTGAATTACTCTGTCGCATTTCATTTTGGGATGTTTCAAAAACTAGAGAATATATTAGGAGAATATTTGAAATTTATAGTGGTCTCATTTTTATTAAACTTTGTGATTTCTCTTTCATGACAATAATTTTGAGACGAAAGGAGTAAATATTTTGTTTGTAAGTTTGCTGGGTATATCTATATTATCTATAAAACAAAAATTGTTAAAGTAAAAAGTAAAAAGTTAAAAAAGTGAAATTGTTGAAAAAATTAAAAATGAAATGTTAAAATAATTAATTATAAGCAATTTCAACTATTAATACATATATGTTTCAAAAGTAAACTATTAATACACATCGAAAACTGGGTTGACCACTTCAAACCCGGCGGGTTGACCCATTTTTCGACCCATATGTTTAATCCCTAAATCATCAAACTTTTATTATTTTTTATTTATAACCCATAAACCTTTTTTTATCACTAAAACTATCTGGCGCTATAAAATCATGTTGCTATGCACGGGTACTCGTCTAGTTTGTATAAAAGTGCGTATATTAATGAAAGGTGAGAGAGTGTTAAAACTATCAGTAATGGTCGTGAGTGACGATCGGTAAGGTCTCACCTCACTTGTGAACTCCAAAACACACCCCTCCTCTCACGCGTTAGACAACAAATATAAACTTGCGAAAGGTGACCGGCTTACCTTTGGTGAGTTAGAAAAAATGTGGGGCTCTTTTTTTGTTTTAAGGTTTTTTATTTGGTTTGTAAGTGCGTATAGAGTATTTAGTGTGATTTATATAAAGTGGGGTATTTTAATGAAAGATGAGGAAAATGTGACCACTATGGGGAAACGTGAGAGAGAGTCAGGGGAAGTGAAAGGAGAGAGAAAGCTAAGGTAGCGTTGATTAGGGGTGGCAATTCTAGACACGACACGATAAATGACACGAACTCGAACACGAAGTTAAACAGGTTTGGGTTAAGGATAAACATGTTTGGGTCAAAAACAGGTCAACCCATTTAATAAACGGGTCGTGTTTGGGTTGAGTAAGTGTTAAATAGGTCAACACGTGAACTCGTTTAAGTATATAAGCCTCTAAAAATAAAATATATAATTTGGTTTTAATGTTGATATAGATTAAATGTATTTTGTTATATACTTAATATGACTGAATTACGATTATAACTCAGATATTATATATTGAAATTGACGCTTATAACTCAGATATTATTGAAATTGTCGTATAGTTATTTGTATGTTATTTCTATCATATTTTAGATTGTTATATCATTTTTGCATTTAAACTAGTTAAATCAACAAACAACTAATCTTATTCACTATTTGACCTATTTATTTAAACAAGTTAAACGGGTCACAAACGGGTTACGCGTGTTATGCAGGTTTGGGTTAGGGTTGAGCTTCTTGACACGATTAATAAATGAGTCGTGTTTGGATAAAGGTTCTTTTAACCCGTCAACCCGAATAAATCAACATGAACACGACTCGATTACCACCTCTAGCATTGATGTATAAGATGATAGAGTAGTGACTACTCCCTCCGTCCCAAAATTATTGTCACCCGACAAAAAACACATTCTTTTAGAAAAATGTCACTATCACTACTTTCTCTCACTTACTTTTTTGCCAAATGACAAGTTTACCCTTAACCAATTAATTAACACTTCTTTAAAGTTTGCAATATTAATTTCAACCAAGGGTAATATAGTAAACTTTACCAAACTACACTATCTATTCACTTTCTATTTTGAGTATGTGACAATAATTTTGGAACGTTCGAAAAAGGAATAAATGACAGTAAAATTAGGAACCATTAAGGTTGAAAAGTGAGAAGTAAATGGTGATGGCGATCAGGTGAAAGAAAAGAATAATGTGATTGGTGAGGGTAGCCTTTTTAGTAGTGTCACATGTGTCGGTGGCCTGTCAGTGTGTACCACGTGTACTGTTTTTGACGGATTTGCACCGTGAATTGTTGCAACATGCTTTTATGTCATATGAATGTTGCTCTCCATATGGTAATTTTTGTTACTTTCTGGAGAAATGATTATTATATATTTTAGGCATTGTATTATAGTATTGATCATATTATGTCCAAATTATTAGGATGCTTTATATAGTATATTGAATTAGATGCAATTAATCATGTTACCTTATATTATTTCATATGTGTTGAGATATTTAATGCTTGCATTATTTGAGAACATGATTTTATCAAAACTATAAATACTTCGTTCATCTCAAATTAATAGTTTGCGTTTCTTTTGAAATGTATTAATTTAATTGTTCATTACTAAAAGTAGATAGACAAATTTGATTAAGTTTACCATATTACCTTTAGTTGAAATTAATATTACAAACTTTAAAGAAATATTAATTAATTGGTTAAAGGTAAAACTACCATTCTTTAAAAAGTAAGAGAGAAAACAACAATAATTATATTTTTCTTAAACTGTTTATTTTTTTGTCGAAGGATAATTATTTTAGAACGGAAGGTGTAAGCCATTAATCACTTGAAGCAAAGTTTAAATGACATTAAACCTTGATTCCTGTTATAGTATATGCTTAAATTTATTTCACCAAACACACACTTATCTAGAATGAGTATTTTGATCCAAATCTCAACACCAAACCGAAACCGGTACTTGTTGTAGTAACAAGTTTTCGGAAACAACGAGTCAGTATCAAAGCGAGAAATACAAGAAACCTGACATTTTAAGAGTCAAGTTGTGAATCAACATGCTTTATCCAAATTCCAAACACTTTTTGGGTCGATTTTGTGTAGTATGGGAGATGATTTGCACATTTTAATTTTTTATATGCGCACTTTGGTATACAAATAGTTAAAACATGATATCAATCCTGTACAAATACTTAATACATTGATTATAGTGTCCCAATCAATTCTCACATAAGACCAAGAGTAGTGGGGCGTTGAAGCCATTCAGTTGCCCATTCAACGGGCGTTGGACCGCCCCCTTGCTGCGTTGAATGGCGTTGAAAATCAAAAAAACCAACGAGTGTTGATTGAACAACGCTCGTTGAAGTTTGTTTGTGTACTTTTTTATTTACTTTTATTCTTTTAAAATGTAATTTATTTACTAGCCATTTTTTTTTTTTTTTTTTTTTTTTTGTGATTGTGATCGTTAACGGTAAGATGGAATTTTTAGGGTTAAAGATTGTGAGGTTAAAAGGTAAAAAAGTGTGGTATTTATAAGTGGGCGTTAACGTTAAACGTTAGGTCAAAGGTAAACTTTAACGCCAAAAAGAAGGTAAATGTTAACGTAGATAGTGTAAAAAATTGAATGTTAACATTGAATTCTGACGCGTTAACAGTGGTAAAAATTCAACGTTGACAGTCAATCCTTATCTTTAACGCCAGGTATTTTTTATTTTTTATTTTTTATATGTTTAAGTAATTTAAATCTAATTTTTAATCGTTAACGATGTAATTTTTATTTTTAAAGTTTAAAAAATTAAAAAAAAAAAAAAAAAAAAAAAAGAAAGAAAAAAAAGAAAAAAAAGATGTTAAATAAATAAAAAAAGTAAAGCTTCAACGCCCCAACCCACTACTCCCATTTTGTAAAAAACTTTCATTATTTATAATGGACACTTGTCGCAATTTGCCCCAACCCACTGCCAAAAATTATAACACCACTACTCTTGGTCTAATATACAAGAGAACACAGCAAACCATTATCAAGTTCAACAATACTTTAAATATACTTCATTCACGGTCAACAAAATATCGACAAAAAATAAACAAAATATTATCATCTTAAATATCATCAAGGTGACTCAACTTGGGCCCGCAAATTTTGACAGAAAACTTAACACGACAAGACCTGTTTCTTAACAGGTTCGTGGTGACCTTAACAGTTGGGTCTTAACTTGGGTCAGACCTGTTAAGACCGTAATATTGTGTCTTAACAGGTCTGATGTTGTATATACAGTTCTAAAATCCTAACCCTAAAGTTCGTCCGTCCCCATCTTACCTACCTTCTCTCATGCTTATCTTCAACAAGAAATCAAACCTGATCTATCATTACTAACCGATTATCACCGTTTCGCACCTCTATGCTTATAAAAGTTCCACTTTCATTATCTCAAACGGTTTAACACTGTCTTGATCTCTTTGCTTTGTACCTTTGGAGCTCGTGTACTCAGTTTGACCTTTTTCTCATAGTTCTTCTCTTTTCTGTAGGTTTTGTTTAATAAACTGGATTACGTCACATACCATGTTTGAATATAATTTTTATCAATTCATTTTGGCTAGCGTCTCTCGTAGCCTATGTAATCATATATTACAAAATTCGTCATCATCATTCATTAATCCATCACTGAGATAATACAATCCAAGCGGCAGTTTCTCACTTGGTATATGTGCTTTGGTTTTGCTTAACCTGGCTAACGACCCAATCGATAGATTTAGTATTATAAAATTACTTCCATGGAAGCAGAGATGCGCGTATGCATGTATGTTTGATTTGGTTGTGGATTTGTTGTTTGATTTGGTTGTGGATTTGTTGTTTAATTAGTCGGATTAGATTAGTCGGATTTATAACCTGGGATTAGATTAGTCGGATTTTGTTAACAGGTCCCTTAATAGGTGCACCTGTTAATTTTCGTATCGTGTTCGTGTTTGAGAAAAATGACACGATTAGTTAACAGGTCGTGTTCGTGTTTGACCTTAACAGGTTCGTGTCTTAACAGGTTCGTGTGACCTGTTATGCCAGCCCTAATCAACATGTCACCAAAAATCTTCATCATAAAAAATGGAAGTAACTTGAATTCTTTTAGTTTTTTTCTTGGGTAAATTGTTTTGGTCCTTGTGGTTTGGCCAAATTGCATGTTTGGTCCCGATCTTTTCAAAAGTGCAGCGAACGTCCTTATTTTGAACTTTGGCTTGCATATTCCGACCCAGACCGAAGTTGAATGACTAGTACCCTTTGTCAAAATAATTTAATCAAAAAATGAATAACCTTATCTTCTTCCTATTGTAAAATATTATGGGCTTATGTCTATTCATCCTAATATTGATTAACAAGTTAGGGTTTTTACTTTCCCTTATAAATACATTCTATTGTAACCTATTGGGTGTATCAATCAATAATACTCTCTTCTCCTTACATCTCTTTATTCTTGTTCATTATATTTCACAACACGTTATCAGCACGATCTACAATGTTCTATTTCAAATAAAGGTTTACATTGAGCACGCTCAGTCTATGAGAGATAAAAGTACAAGTGGATTCCAAAGCCATCATCATAACTGAGGTAACAATTTATAACCGTAAAAAGTTCTTGTATATACGTATCACACTAATATAAATTAATATAAATTATATATTGTTTAATTATCAATACAATAATACGGAGTAGTTTATACTTTATACATATGTACTAAGGTGACACGTTACAATTTTTGTTCTTGTTTCTTGAACTGATACGCAAAATTTTGTTCTTTGTTCTCTTTCGTTAAAATTATTTTCTTCTTATCGAATGAAAAAAAAAATATATTTAATTTATGACATGTTTTTCAAAGTTAATAGATTAAATATCAACATCTATATATATACATAGCTTACATTAATATCTTACGCCTTCTAAGCCAATGATGTTTTTTTTATACTTTTGGTTATTAGTCCAGAGGTACGTTTTATAAGTATGCGTAGGTACGTTTTAATTTTCTTTTGATTTTGAGTATATGTGTTAGGGATGATTATAGTTGCATTTTAATTGTTTTTGTCACTCGTGACATGTGACTCATATTATAACTTATAAAACTTCTCGTATAAATGGATTTTGATATTTATTCTAAGTGATTATATCTTCATATGTGGGCATGTTTCTTTTGCGAATCTAGCTTAATCGGTTTAAATTTGTGTAGAGTTTTGACATGCGTATACTGAACTGAGTAATTATCTCCAACTTATTATGATTTGTTCAATATTTGATATATGCATCCATATGACATGGTTTTAATTATTATGATGTCCAACTGTATGTAGAATTAACCTAAGCGACAACTATACTTGTGTTATGTGTTTTGTTTTAACAATGGCAACATGGGAATTTATATTTGACAAATGTTTTGTATGCATAAAAACTAAACCTAAAATTAAACCTAAAGATGAGATTGATGTATTTGAAAAATTAATATAATTGTGTTGCACTTGACTTTATATTGTGTTGCCCAAATATATGTTTGTATTGAGATACACGTATTTTTATGTCTCATATAATTGAGTTATGGCATCTATAAAATTGAAAGGTCATTTGTGATGAATTGAATAGTGATGATTTAACATTTTACTTGGTTCATTATTCGCATGCTGTTATAACGATGCCGAATTGTTTTGATTTATAATAGATAAAACAGTTTTATGTGTTTTATTCCTTTAATAAAAGAAGCATATGAATTTATGATATATGCTATACTTCACGATGTTCAGTGCTATGTGCAAACTATGAAAAAAAAATTCTTGAACCGATTCTTACTATGTGGGACTAAAAAAATAAGCCACGGACATGAAGCGATTGATGTTAATCTCTATTATTTTTATAAACACTGTTAGTATTATTTTTTTTACTTTCATATTATCATTCCATGTCTTTTATAATTGTTATCATAAATATATCGTACTTATGTTTAAAGAACTTATCGTTCTTATAAAGATTGCTTGAAGCAATTTATGATTTCATAACATTCTTTCGATATTCACTAAAGTGAATCATAACTTCGGTTATGCATAAGAAACTTAAGGTTTCCTTTTTGGATTGAATCAATGATAACATAACAATAGTTATGTTCTCGAAAGAGCATGTAGTTCTATTTTTTTGGCTACTCTTTGAATATATTCAAAGCATAAATAATTGTAGCCCATGTAAGTAAATAACTATGGTTATTTACAATGAAATTTAAATTCAATATTGGCTAATAAACCGAGGTTTATTATGCAAGAACTACAAATTGACTACATAGATGCCTCGATATGCTCATATATCAAGAACGATGCTTTGATACAAGTTCTTCTTGTGTCAAACAAAGCAATGAGTATTTGAACAAACACCATAAACCCGTTCAATAAATTTGTTCCATTCACTCAAGTGAATGTGATGAGATGATCAACATAAAGATATTCATTCCCTCATGAGAATGTGATATGATATAATGATCAATGTAGAGATATCCATTTCCCAAGTGAATATGATAAAATGATCAATGTAAGATCTCCATTCCCTTAAGTTAATGTGAAAATATAATGATAAATGTCTAAAGATCATTTATCATGGTTGATGAAGCGAAAAGTGTACCGCTTTTAAGGGGTCATTTAAGCCCTAAATCGTATTTATTTGATCAAATATTGCCCTAAATCGTTCCTTTTGTCATTTTAGGTACTTTTGAGGAGAAATCTGGAAAAGGAGGCATTTTGGACCTTTTTGGAGCATAAAAGTGAAGAAAACGGCAAAGTCTCAAAAATCGGCTAAAAGTTACCTTTGACGGCGTCAGATTTTACTCTGGACGACGTCATGGCTTGGCAAGAAAAGGTGGATGTGAAATTTACTCATGATAAGCCAGTGAAAATTGCATGTGAATTCTGACGGCGTCACGCTTTAACCTGATCAAGGGCGTCACGGCTTAATTCAAAGAGGGACGGCGTCACGTTCAAGGTCTGACGGCGTCAAGCCTTGATAAGCCAGAACGGATTTTGGAGAGCTAAAGAGGGACGGCGTCAAGAAGGCCATCCGGGAACCCTAGAAGCGGCGAGGTGACGGCGTCACACTCCATAAGGTGACGCCGTCAGATGTAAAAATCTATATATAGTTTTGCAATTCTTTGTCATTAAAAGGTGGAACTTAGTGTGGAATTTTTGGGAGAAAACCCTAAGACGATTTTAGCATCTTTTTCAAGGCTTTTTGCCTTGAGATCTTCCATGTTACATTGAAAGATAAGTTATCAATTAATCATTCAATATGTCTATGTGTTGTTTGATTCTATCTTGTTCTTGTCTTTTGTTTAACATGTTAGGCTAGATTTATCTTGTGTTTGCTTAGATCTAATGAAACCTAGCTATTGATTATTGGTTATTAGTGTGTTATTAGTTGTATTGGATGATTGTTTATCTATGTTAGGCTTAAGAAAACTGGCTAACTTCCTATTCGGTAACTTGCTTGAACGTCTTAAGAAACATGAACCAAATGCGTACTAAAGGTTTTTATGGTTGTATTTAATGCACAAGCGAATTCTAGTGATCCCATGTTAGGAGCTTCCTAGCCGGCTCGACATAGGAGTGAAGTAGGAGCTTGTAGAGTTGGGGAAGTACGTACGCCACCCCACGATTGGTATTAAGGAATACACCCGTCATCCACGCAACTAATACACACTAATCAACCGGTAAAAGATAGTTAGGGAGTAAGGAAATCTAAGTGAACACATTTCTCTACACATTAGTTTTCACCAACATTTTCATTTTTGTTATTTTATTTTATTTGCATTTGTAGTTATTTGGGTTAGTTGACTAGCAACTAATTCCGCCCACTCCTTCAAACCCGAGATTTTACTTGCTTTCATAAAATTATAAAAACACAAAAAGAATCTTCCTCAACCTTTAGACCTATTAGAGTAGTTTTTCATACCTAACGAACACTATTCCTGTGGAGAACGATCAATCCCCCGTACTTACCACTACACTATACTACATCGGTCAGGTACACTGCCTGGTGGGGTTGTAAGCCTCTTGAGATCCCTCGAGAGGTAAAACCTGTTGTAAGGTTGCAAAACCACGCATCAAGTTTTTGGCGCCGCTGCCGGGGAATAGTTATTGTTTAGGTTGAATTTTTATTTTA